>PVKC010015412.1:0-21482 GCA_004027635.1 Crocidura indochinensis
TCTCTTTTGGCTGGTATTCTTTGGGCATGCAGGATTTGATTGCATGTAGTCATTAACTCTGGTATTGTCTCTTTGATGATGTCTTTGACAGTTGATTCTTCCTGGTGTTCTTCTACTTGGATCTCTGGGACTCCAATGATTCTTATGTTGTTTCTTTTGGGTTTATCAAAGACTTCAATTTTCATCTGTTCACATTCCTTGAGTACTTTTTCCATTGCCCGATCGTTTGTCATGAGTTTCTTTTCCCATTTCTTCTGCTGTGTTGAGCTTTTGTGCATCACATCTTCCAGTACTCCGATTCTCTCTTCAGCTGCTGATACCCTGGTGTCGAGGGCATCCACTGAGGTTTTCAGTTGAGCTACCGTGTTTTTCAGGTCTGCTATTTCAGTTTGGAATTTTTTGAGTTCTGTCTTTGTGTTCTGTTCTGATCGATCTATGCTTTCTTGGAGTTTTACAAACATATTCCATATTTCTATTTTAAGTTCCTTATCTGAAAGGTTAAACAGAGGGTTGTGATTTTTAAGGTCATCCAAACCATCATCATCATTCTCGGTGCATAGTGTTTGCCTACGAGCTTTCCGCATTGTCAAGCCAGTAGTGTGGTTTTTCCTATGTGTTGTGATGGGGTTTATTGGTTAGAAAGAGTGCGCGGCCGCGAAGCGAAGCAGAGTGGCCATGTTCTTCTGGGGCTCCAAGAATTCAGAAAAGACAGCAGCACAGAAAAAGAGTCCCCTCAGTCCACAGTTCCCCCAGTAGAGCGCAGTAGGGCGGAGTCTCCCGTAGGAGGAGCAACCAGCTCTCCAATTGGGAATCTCCTCAGCCAGCCGGTTCTTACTCACTCATTAGTAGGCTTGCAGCCCCTGCTTGAAGCGACCTCTGGATTCACTTCCCAGGGCTCTGGTCTTTGGGGAGAGCTCCAAGAATTCAGAAAAGACAGTAGCACAGAAATAGAGTCCTCTCAGTCCACAATTTTCCCAGTAGAGTGAACACATGATCTTTAGTTGCAGGATGCCACAGTCTGTCAGCTGCTAAGTGACCAGATTGACCAAGTTGTGAAAAAACTAATTGAAATCTCAAAAATACAAAAAAAAATCTCAAAAATGGATAAGGCTTTGAAAATTGTATTTTATCATGAATGTAGAGATACAAAATAAACAGACAACACAAGACAACAATAAACACAGCATTTTACACTTGTGGCCACTTTCATTCAGTAGAACACACACATGAACAGACAAAAGGATCGTTCCAAAACTTACTTTAGAAAAATTGACCCCGGTAAATTTGAGCAAGCACTTTTAAATATTTAGTCGGCATGTTTGTAAGAAAAAAATTTTTGTAGAAAATCTTTTTCAGTTTTTAGAAGTACTTAATGTAGATGGAGTGGAACTTTGCTGAAAATAAAAGCTTTAAGTTTTAAAATTAGCACAAAACACTTTTAAAACAATCCTAATTTGAAGTTTAAAACATTAAGTAAAATGGTTAGTAAGCAGTTAAAAAATTAAATGGTTCATGAACCTTAGAAAAAACTTGAACAAGTGCAGCTTGCTCCACCAACTGTGCAGAGGAATTAGGGGTTAAAAATGAAAAAAAAATGTGTCCATTAATACTGTATTGTATTTGAGCAGTGGTGTAAGGAGTAACTGCAATATCAGGAAAGCGGCCAAACAGTCAAACGGCATGTTGGCATCCGCCATGTTCTCCTTCAGGGACTGAGCATGGGGATGAGTGATGATGGGGAAAGTCAATGCTTGTGTGAGGGAAGAAAGTGAAAGTTCTTGAGAGAGTTGTTGAGCTACATCTTGCAAGTCTTTAAGACACTTGAGGTGGGTAATATAATCAGAACATTGTTGTTCCTGAGCAAGAAGAGGATTTTGAGTAGCAAGGGCAGGAGCCAGGAGTATATGGGGGGAATGATAAGAGGGCAGTGGAAGAGAGGGAGATAGAGATGTGGAGGCTGTTTTAGGTGGCCAGGCAGAGAGGGCTGATAGCGGGCTGCCTCAGCCTCCAGGTCTGCCTGATCTGCAGGGTCAAGAATATCATCAGGAGGGGAGGAGACAAGTGAGGGGTATAGAGACTTGGGAGGCGACAGAGACGGTAGGTCTGAGACTGGAGTAACCTGACAAGACTGATTCACCGGTGGAAGCCAGAGGGAAGAATAGAAGGACAAGAGAGGTGGGAAGGATAGGGGAAGAGGAATGTATGGAGGAGGCAGATTGAAGTTCGCGAGAGGCAACTGAAAGAAGGTTTTTATGTGTAGGGTCTGTTTCTGCTGTCTCAATATCTCTAATGAGACCCCAGTAAGAAAAAATATTTCTAGAAGCTTTTTCATCTTGTATGCCTTCTTCTAAAAGGATCATATTAATTTCTCATCCCACCTTTTGCCAGGCTTGACGGCTATTATGAATTTCATCTATGCGTCCCCCAATTGAAAACCAAGGGCTTTTTTTATGAATGAAAAGAAAAAATTCTAATAAATTCTTCTTTTTGACTTTTATACCTTTCTCCCTGAGTGATGCTTTAATTCCTGTTATAAAGCGTGCTTCCTTTGACAATTCTTGACCCATCTTTATTGGACGCAGTGAAGAGTGCACAAAACTCACCTTCTCCAGACGATTGTCCTGAAGTGTTTTGGAGAGGTTCCCGGGATGGTCTGGGCATCCGGTAAGGTCCGTTTTCCACACCTCATGGTTGGGTGCCACTTGAGCCGGCCTGCGACTCTCAGTTATTCGTGGTCGTAGAAAGGACTCTTACCTGAAAGAAAGAAGGGTAGGAGGAAAGGGGACACCAAGTCATGGATTCTGATCAAAGTGTCAATTTTATTTAAAGCAAACAGGGCTTATATAGGAAATTAACAATAGTGGGTGGTCATATAATGGTTACATAATGGTTACATAATGGTTGGTTACATAAACAACACAGTTTCTAGGTGACTTCATAAAAGTCACAATGTTCTGCCAGCATACCTCTTGCAAGTAGATACATGTTATAACAAGCCTTTCTGTATGGTCAAGTTCTTGCAGGGCAATCTGCGTTAACTCCTGCCCATTTGGCAGGCATACATCTAAAGTTCAGATTAAGGGCAATGCTGAGACAAAAGGTCTGTCTGAGGCAAAATGGCTGTACTTATGCTTAGCTATATTTCAAAGGATCTGGCTCCCAACAAACTTGATTTATCTAGCTCCGCCTCTTAAATAGAGAGAGAAACAGGGAGGGTATCAGGACCACGCAGATATATGATCACTAGTAGTAAGCTAGACAAAGAAGGGACTACCTACTCTAGCAGCCCGGGGGGGGGGGAGGGTGGGGTATATGGATTGTAGAAAGGGAACTGGGATGGGGGGAGGACAAATTTGGTGACGGATATTCCCCTGATTCAGTGTTAATATGTACCTAAAGAACTACTGTGAAAGATATGTAAGCCATTATGATCAAAATAAAAATTAAAAAAAAAGAAGAAAAATATTTTCTAAACTAAAAGGGATTGTGAGTGCAAAATGTTTAAGGAGTCCTATGCTGATCATGCACCATCAGCTCCAAGAACTGGGTTGTAGGGTTAGTGCTTCTGAAGTCAACTGAGCATACGAGGTTTGTTTTACTGATAGTCATAGTGGTGTATTTTTAGGTGATATAATTTTTTAAAGTTAGTTACTGATCACACAAACATTTGAGAATGGAGTGTATATGTATGTATGTATATATTTTATATATAAATATAAATATCTAAATATAAATTCATTTTGTCATTTTTTTTTCATTAAGACAAAGATGCAAAGAAAGAGGACAAGGTGAAATTACTGTGGGAAGATGATCACCCATAAACAGAATTCACAGAAGAAATCCTCTTGCTGACACCTTAGTTTTGAACTTTCAGCCAAAAAAAAATAAGAAAAATAAAATAGGTCATGTTTGTCTTTATTTTATTTTACTTTTGGTTTTTGGGTCACACCCAGCAGCACTCAGGGGTTACTTCTGGCTCTATGCTCAGAAATCATTCCTGGCAGGCTACGGGGACCATATGGGATGCTGGAATTTGAACTACAATTCTTCTGCACTATCATGCTTTTTTAATAAATGTAAGAGATGACCATTATTTTGTACATACTGGCAACAGTTGGGCCAAAGATGAGAAGCTTCAATGGGCGTTTTTCATTGTTTTGTGGGATTTTCCCCACTTTTTTCTTATTTCATCATTTGTTGTTTCATTTTTTCTTTCCTTTCTTCCCCCCATACTTTATCTTTTTCTTTTTTTAAACATTTTATTCTGAATATATTTTTTATTTAATTTCATTGTACTAAAACCATTGCTTCAATTTACAAAGTTTTACATAGTTGGATTTCAGACATACAATGAATCAAGCCAATTTCACCACCAGAATTGACCTCCCTCCACCAATGCTCCCAGAATACATTTCTATACCACCACCCTTTACCCCTTGGTCTGCCAGTATAACAGGTCAATTTTAAGGTTTGGGTCTCTTGATTCCATAGTTGACTTTGGCTTGAATTTTAAACATTTTTAACAATTTTTATCTTCCATTTTTTTAAAAAAATGGAATGCTTCATGAATTTGCATGTTATCCTTTCACAGGGTCCATGTCAATCTTCTCTGTATCATTCCAATTTTAGTATATGTGCTGCCGAAGCAAGCATTTATTTTCTTTTTTAAGCACTACCAATGTAGTGCTGAGATCACATGTCCCCAGCCCCCAAGTTTTCTTTTTCTTTCCCTTCTTAATTTTATAGAAAATTGCAGAAATATGAGGTAAAACATGTCCCAAGTTTCTATGAAAAAGGAAGGAGCCCCTATCTAAAAGATAAAGGGGTAGGAGTTACTTTGCATAGGTGCAGCAAAAATTGGAAAAAATAGAAAGAAAAAAAAAACCTTTGGCCTTAAAAAAAAAGGTGTCCTGACCACGTCCCTGAGACTCTGGCACCTGCTGATGGTAGGGGACCTTCCCTCATCTCCACCCCTCCCCTGATAGAGTCTCTGAGGCTTCCAGTAGCTGCAGAGGGTAAGGGACCTTCTCCCGTCTCCGTCCCTCCCTGTTCATGTCTCTGAGGTTTCTGGGGCTGGCAGACATTAGGGGACCTTCCTCTGTCTCCGCTCCTGCTCCACCGCTTCTCTGAGGATTCCAGCGCCCCTGGGACAGCATAGAAACTTCAGATGGGAGGGGTTTCTGGCAGCGGCCTGGAGGGGGCGGAGCTCCGCTTACTTCCACATAGGGGAGGAGGACAAGGGAGCCAGGCTCAACAGCTCCCACCACCATTGTGGCCAGCAGCATTACTGCACTGGCTGACAAGAAGAGGGGGCAGCAAATAATCAGGCTACACTAGAGGCCACCCTAGAGGCCAACCCCCAGCCAGCCCACTGAACGGCCCACAGAGCTGCAATTCAAGAAGGGACACAGCCCCACACCACAGGGAGTAAAAGCAGGCCGAAGTTGGAAGGCACTGCTCTCCAAGTCATACCAATAAATGTAGAGAAACGTGGGTAAACCGAGGAGGACCCTAATAGGTGGAGACAAGGAGAGAAACCTAGGGCCACCAAAATGCACAGATCCAACAGATGAAGATTTAAAAACAGCCATGAGAAAGGAAATGCAAGCCATGGTAAAGGAAATGAAAAAGTCGCTAGCCGTCAAGTACAAGAAATCCATGGAAGAACAAATTAGCCAAATTAAAGATCTGATACAAAACATGAGAGACTCCATACAAAAGGAATTAAAAGAATTGACAGACACCATAAAAAGCCATATGAGCAGAATCACAGAGTTGGAAAAGTACATAGAAGTACTTGAAGGAAAACTGCAAACCAAAAATGACCAGGAAACCAATAAGGAAATAAGTGGCAAGGCACTGGAAGGAGAAGTCCAGGACTTAATGAACAAAGACAAAATAAATAATATAAGAATTGTAGGTATATCAGAAAGGGAGGAAACAGGGAAAGGGGAAGAACAAGTAGTTAGGGAAATAATAGCAGAAAACTTCCCCACCTTTGAAAAGAGGACTCTGTGCAAATCCAGGAAGTGAAGAGTCTCCAATAAAATAGACCCTAATAAACCAACACCAACATATAGCAATCCAAATGGCTAAAAACAAAGAGAAAGATGAACTCCTGAAAGCAATAAGGGGGAAAAAATCCTCAAATACAAAGGAAGATGCATAAGAATCAAACCAGATCTCACATTTGAAACAAGCAAGAAGATAGTGGAATGAAATATTTAAAAGACTGAATGAAAGAAATTTCCAGCCTAGGGTACAATACCCAGCAAAACTATCATTCATATGGGATGGTAGCCTAAAAACATTCTCAAACAAAAACGATCTTGCATTATTTGCGCAAACATAATCAATTCTAAATGACCTACCCAGAAACAAACTACACAATCCAAACCCCTGATTGTAACAACAACCACCGTACAAAACACAACTGCACAACAGCCCTTTCTGCCAATAATATGCCTAAATGTTAATGGACTAAACTCTCCCATTAAAAGACACATAGTAGGAAACTGGATTAGAAAGCATAAACAGGACTGCTGCCTACAAGAAACACACCTACAAGTATAAGACAGGCATAGGCTTAGAATAAAAGGATGGAAATCAATTTTTCAGGCCAATGGAAAACAAAAAAGAGCAGGGACAGCTATTCTTAGATCAAATTCTATTCAACCTCAATAAAGTGATCAGAGACAAAGAAGGTCATTACATACTTATCAGGGGAACACTAGATCAAGAGGTACTAACCTTGATCAATATTTATGCACCTAATGTAGAGTCAGCAAAATACATGAGGCAGTTGCTCTCTAACTTGGAGAAACACATGAATGGAAATGTGATAATAGTAGGAGATCTCAATAATCCACTGTCATTACTGAACAGATCCACCAAGCAGAAGAATAGCAAAGAAATAAGAGCCCTAAATGAAAAATTAGAAGATCTAGGGCTAATAGACTTATATAGGGCCCTCCAACCCCAGAAAACAGAATAAACATTCTTCTCAAGCCCTCATAAAACCTTCTTTAGAATAGACCATGTCTTAGGATACAAATCTAACCTATATAAGACCACAAGTGTAAGGATCATTAGAAGCACCCTATCTGATCACTATACAACAGAGGTCAAAATTGACTGCAAGAAGAAGCGATGGAGAAAAACTATACCTGGAGATTAAACAACATGCTGCTCAATAACAGCTGGATCAAAGAGCAACTCAAGGAAGAAATAAAAAGATTCCTTGATACAAACGATAAGAAAGAGACAACTTGTCAAAATTTGTGGGACACAGCAAAGGCAGTAATTAGGGGGAAACACATAGCAATGCAGGTCTAAGTCAAGAAAGAGGAAAATGACAAAATCAACTTTTTAAAGGATAATCTCAAGAAATTGGAACAACAGCAGCAAAGAAATTCAACCACAACCAGAAGGCAAGAAAAAATAAAAACCAGAGCAGAAATAAACAACATAGAAACTAAGAAAACAATACAAAAAATCAATGAGACAAGGAGTTGATTTTTTGAAAAAATAAACAAGATAGACAAACCACTGGCAAAACTCTCCAAGAAAAAGAGGGAAAACACCCAAATCAGTATGATCACAAATGAAAGGGGAGAGATTACAACAGAACCCCAAGAAATACAACATATCATGAGATCACATTATGAACAACTATACTCAGGCTGGAGAACCCAGTAGAAATCGACAAATTCCTGGAAAAATACCATATTCTGAGACTGGAAAAGGAAGACCTAGAAAGCCTAAACAGACCAATCACTTCAGAGAAATTTGAAGATGTAATTAAGAAACCCCCTAAGAATAAAAGTCCAGGCCCAGATGGATTTACAGGTGAATTATATCAAACATTCTGAGAAGACTTACTGCGACTTTTCCACAGGCTCTTCCAAACCATCGAAAAAAACAGGAATCCTCCCCAACTCCTTTTATGAGGTTAATATCACACTTATAACAAAGACACCACCAAGAAATAAAACTACAGACTAATCTCACTAATGAACATAGATGCAAAGATACTCAACAAAATCTTAGCAAACCCAATCCAGCACTTCATGAAAAAGATCATACACCATGACCAAGTGGGTTTTATCCCAGGAATGCAAGGTTGGTTCAACATAAGCAAATCAATCAACATCATACATCACATCAACAACAAGAAAGACAAAAAACACATGATCATATCAATCAATGCAAAGAAGGTATTTGACTAAATCCACACCCTTTCATGTTGAAGACACTCAGCAAGATAGAGTTAGAAAGAACCTTCCTCAAAATCGTTACATCTATGAAAAGCCCACAACCAACATTATCCTTAATGGTGAAAAACTAGAAGCATTTCCACTAAAGTCAGGAATGAGGCAAGGCTGTCCACTCTCTCCACTCTTATTCAATATAATCTTAGAAGTCCTAGCAATATCAATCTGACAAGAGAATGGAATCAAAGGAATCCAAATTGGGAAAGAGGAACTCAAATTATTTCTTTTTGCAGACGATATGATATACATCAAAAACCCTAAAGAGTTCACAGTAAAACTCCTGGAAACAATTAACCAATACAGCAAAGTTGCTGGCTACAAAGTCAATACACAAGAGACAGTAGTGTTTCTCTATACAAATAACAATGTTGAGGAGAAAGGCATTAAAAATAAAATTACATTTAAAATAGTATCAAAAATATTAGGTACCTAGGAATCAACCTTACAAGGGAAGTGAAGGACTTATACTAGGGAAACTTCAAAAACACTTCAGAAAGAAATTGAAGTGAATCTAAGGAAATGGAAGAAGATCCCATGCTCATGGGTAGGTAGAATCAACACAGTCAAAATGACTATCCTACCCAAACTACTATATAGATTTAATGCAATCCCACTATTTATCGCATCACTCAATATAATAGTCAGTCTTGGAACCAACCTCGATGTCCAACAACAGATTAGTGAATCATTAATATGTGCTATCTATAAACAATAGAATACTACATGGCAGTCAGAAATGATACAATCACAGACTTTGCAGCAACGCGGATGGACCTAGAACATATTATGTTAAAGGAAGCAAGCCAGAAGATGAAAGATAAACACAGAATTATAGCACTATTCTGAAGTACCTAGAATAGACACCAGATATACAACCAATATCCCTTGACTCCTGGATCCCAGGCATAGAAACCACAGAGTTCTCAACAACAGCTCCAGGAACCAAATCCCCTCCAGGGCATTCATAATGCTGCTCTCATGCCAACATATGCCTGTTCAAAATTGATAACCTGACAATGAGGAAATGGGAACAACTAGATCTAAGAGCAAGTTATCCTTCCTCACCAGCCAATGATAAGACAAAATCAGAAGACATGTCACCCCTTGATCTGTGCAAAAGTCAAGATCACTATATACAGATGACTTGTTGTTACAACCAGGACTAAACAGTATGCATCCCAGAACCAACATCAACAACAACAACAAGCTCTAACCTAGCTTTTGTTCTACAATCTGTTCAACAAACAAGCTCTTCATTCAGAGGTCTGACAGAGACAACGACAACTGAACAGGTCTTCCAGAAACATAATGAAAGACTATCCCAGACTCCATCCTAGGAACAACATAATGACCATGAACACCAACTACAGAAGATGAATTAAAACGACACTGAAGAAGCAGAACTGCTAGAACCACAAAGAAAGCCTTCATCATAAGGTCCATTCCTTGAGCTGCACAGTACCAAGACCTCTAGATACAGAGGTCTGATTTTACCATCCACGAGGTAAAGCAGAAGTCTTCCATACACCACAAAAGCACAGAGTGGAGAGTAAATGATCGTGCAAGGAGTCTATAGTTAATACCATGACAGTATACTTCAGGGGTAGAGAAATCTTGCATCTCCTAGACCAAGGAAATTCTATCTATATTATCCCCAATAGTTACTGTGCCTATGCAGGGTGAAAAAGAAAAAAAAAGCACAAAATTATCATTTTTCCACATATATTGATTGATATTTTTAATGTCCTTATTTTGGTGTAGATATTGAAATTGATGCCTCCATTCTTATTTTATTTTATTTTATATTATCTTTCTCTTTCTTTTTGCACTCCAGCATGATTTGATTTCAGAACCAAGACTATTGTGTGGGGCTTGTCTTTATTGCTGTAGTGATCAATGAATATTTAATTTGACATTTCTTTCTGTATTGTGGTGTTTCAATTACCTTTTTTTTTTTTTTTTGGTCTTTTTTTTGGGTCACACCCGGCAGTGCTCAGGGGTTGCTCCATGCTCAGAAATTGCTCCTGGCAGGCATGGGGGACCATATGGGGCACCGGGATTCGAACCGATGACCTTTTGCATGAAAGGCAAATGCCTTACCTCCATGCTATCTCCCGGGCCCCACAATTACCTTTTTCATATCCTCTCTCAAACTGAGGTTAATAGCCTCTAGAAGGACTCTGCCCATTTTCAGCATACTTGATTTATTTTATTCTTATTTTTTTTTACCCCATTCTATTGCTTTTCTTTCCCTCAAACAAAACCACATACCTCAATTTATCTAGCTTAACCCCTGAAATAGAGGGAGAAACAAGGGAGGGCACCAGGACCAAACAGATATATGATCACTAATAGTAAGCTAGACAAAGAGGCGACCTCCTACTCTAGCAGCGCGGGGGGTGGGGGGGTTGATGGTGAGGGATATGGGTTGCAGAAAGGGAACTAGGATGGGGGGAGGACAAGTTTGGTGATGGGTATTCCCTGATTCAATGTTAATATGTACCTAAAATACTACTGTGAAAGATATGTAAGCGTTTATGACCAAAATAAAAATAAAAAAAGGTGTCCCTACCCATGAAGCATCCTGCCATAAGAGCAAATATAGGTTCCAGGCATACTAAGTTGTCTAACCCCAAAATCTTTCTTCATGATCTCAGGAAAAGCTATCTTCACTCATAGTTGTTGCAGTCAGGTTTTAGTAATTAGAGATCTTGGTTTTTGCACAGATCCTATCTGCAGGATAGGATGTCCAGGGTGTCATGAAGTTTCTCCTGGTTTCATCTTACCGTTAGTTGTTGATGCAGAGAAACCTATCCTAAAAGCAAGTTGTTGCTGTTTCCAAGTCATCAGGCTGTCATATGAGCCCACTCTGGAGCAAGTCAATGTCAGGGCAGCTTTAGGGCCTTCCCTGATAGATTCCTGATGTTAGTCTAGAAAACCATGTTGGGGTGAACAATGTCCAATTGACTGAAGCCTAAGTCAAGTCACTATGATTTTTATTTAGCGTGAAATTTCCCCCTGTAATTAAAATTTTCTGTTCCTGTTAGATAGGAATTTCTCTATATAAGATTTCACCATTTTAATGAGCCTATACACTAAGAAACAACACTACAGGATACTATTATGGAGTTAAAAATGGCAAGCCAAATAATCCCAATAACCTGGTTCTAACAGAAACACAGAACCCAAGAGAAACTTTTCTATTAAACAAATCCAAAAAAGAGTGGGGAAAATTACATCTATGTAAGGAAATACTAAATAAGAATTATACCTATTAAGGAAATATACCTAAAGGAAATATACTATATGCCCTTTAATTATTTTGAAGTAGTCTTGGAGGGGGGAACGTGTAAAAATCAGAGCACAGCTTTAACTGGTGACGTGGTCTTGTGGAGTCTGAAAAATGACATGTAGCAGTCATGTGGGTCAGGAAATGTCCTTGAGCAGAGGATCTCTCAAAAGTCAAACCCAGTAATGAGCAACAGTTCATGGGAGGAAGGTGGGAGAGAAGGGGCCTCCATGAGCAAATCAGCAGCAGTGGCAGCAGCTGCTCCCTGGACTAGGCAGTAGCTCCCTGGACCTAGGCAAGAGGTGGGCTGGTGGGCTGTCCTTTCATTTTGGGAGCTGGCTGGCTGTGCGTTGGGTAGGGGGAATGTCCAGCTCCTGAGAAAGTAAGAACTGAGGGTAAAAAGGGTTAAATAGGGAGAAATCAGAGAGTGAAAGGACAGAAAAGAATGTGTAAAGTGGCAAGCAGAGAGGGGGAAAAGGGAAGAGCTGTATGTAACAGGAAAGTACTATATACAACATAGACATTATATGTAATAGGGATGGACATTAGACAGACATAGAGGTGACCACCACACACATTCACAAACACAAAGAGACAATGGAGATTGATCCATAGGTTGTAATAGAAAAATTGAAAATTGACCTATGTAGAATTGGTCAATGTGCTTATAAAGTTAGCAGGTCAGATGGAAAATTTTTCTAATTCCTAGGAAGATCATCATTGGTGAGGGTAAACTTTGCAAAAAAAAAAAGGTTTCATGGGTTAGATTGTGCATAGAACAATCTTAAAACAATCATAATTTTCAAGTCTATAGTACTAAGTGATTATGGTAATGAGCATTTTAAAAGGAGTCTACACCACAAAGTATCATGTATCAGGTCTTGAGCATCCCAGTCCTTTTACTGAAAGCAAACTGAAAACAAGGGCATTATCATATAAAAATAAACTATTTTGAATTGAAAATAAATTGCAAAAGCATACTCAATGAATGAGTGCTAGAGCAGGAGTCCTGGCATGCAGATGCCTATTTCAATGATATCTCTGGACATAAACATTAGATCACATTAGTAGGCAAGGCATAATAAAAAATAAATAGAACATTTGTCAAGACATCATATTGAGCAGTATATTAGGAGTCTAACAGACTGTAACACTGTAATGTGAAACTAAGGTGTCCAACCTATATCTCCATGAACCACTGTGAACAAAAACATTAAAAAGATATTATAGACATTTTAAAATTAAGACACTAAAACATTCATATAGTGAGCACGTTAGTGGGAGTCCATGGCTTCCAAACCCATTCTGCACTTGTTTCTGTGGGTAAAGCATTAGAACATTATTATAGACATCATAAAGAGCAGTAAGTTGAACACCTGCTCAATCTAAAACGATGTATTCATTGCTGCAGGTCTCTTTGAAGTATGGGAAAATAAAGATGCTGGAGATTTAACAGACAAGGTGAGATTTCTGAAAATTCTTGATCATCAAATTTAAACAAATGTTGTTTTGCTGCATTTTTATTATAGGCTGTGCAACAACGCTTTTCCATTTCACTATGATAGTTCAAAGCAGAGAATAAGTTGTCTTCTTCAGGGTTGTCTTTAGAATACATAGCGGTTTGGTTTGAGACATCCAATGAATTAGGGCCAATTCCATTGCCATTGTTGACCTTCCTCTACCAATGCTCCCCAGGTACATCCCATACCACCCCCTGGACCCCCAGCCTGCCTGTATAGCAGACCCATTTTAAATTTAGATTGTTAAAAGTTTGGGACTCTTGATTCCTTTATTGCCTTTGATTTGGATATTTAATTCTGTCCTTTTATTAACACCATCAATGTACCTGAGACCTCTTGGCTCCTGGCCCCATCCTTTCATATTTTTGTTTCTCCTCTTCCACTCAGTTTCTTTCCTTCTCTCCTTGTTATACTCTGGAGCCAATGGTGTTTGAGACAACTACCCTTTAGAGCAGGCAGGGGTCTCAAACTCGCGGGCCATTTGAGGTCCTCCATACAACATTTTGTGGCCCTGCCCTAGAAGAATCTTTTTTGTTTTTAGTTGTTTGAGTCACACCCCCAATGTTCAAGGCTTACTACTGACTTTACACTCAAGGATCACCCCAATTTTGTCTCCTGTGGCAACCAGGTAAATTGAATTTGAGACTCTTGCTTCAGAGCATTGTTTCTTTATGCAATTATTCTAAATACCACATGTAAATGATATCAAAAATACCACATAAAATGATATCAATAAATGATATAAAAATGTGACACTAATTATATGCCATGTGCTCACTTTGGCAGCACATATACTAAATTTGAATGTTATAGAAAATATTTTCATGGCTCCTGTGCAAGGATGACATGCATATACTGAAATTCTGTGGAAGAGGAGGGAAAGGAAGAAAAAGAAAGAGAGAGAGTAATATGCTCAGGAGAGTCCTTGGACTTCTTCAGAGGCAGAAATAGCTCCAGGATACACCAGTGTGAAAGTAGGAAAGTGCAAAAGCCCACACACCTCAAGAAGGCAGTGTGGGTGACATGCTTGGGCACCATGTGCCTGGGCTGGACACACATACGTTTGCAGCACCAGCATATGGGCCCTGGGAGCACAACGGCCCTGCTTTGACCTTTTTGAACTCACTCCAGATTCCTGCCACACCTGCTGTGGAAAATTAGATTGCCTGCCATCAAATTGATGTTTATCGAGTAGGAGTTACTCCTCAGGTTTAGCATCTTCTTTTGTGGACACTTACAGTGCACAAGCTTATCACCATGAAACAGTAGCAAGCCAGCAGCCATGTGGATAAATCTGATGTCCATCTGTGTAAGTGAAGAATCTATTTTCATTTCAAATAATATTTACATTAAATCAATGTTCAAATGCTTCATTTGAATGTTCTTTCAGTTTGGTTCTACTCTTACATTTTGTAACCAGTGACACTGCCAAATGCTTACATTTAACTAAGCCCAATGAAATAATGGGTTTTGGAAGCAGGAGAAAACTACTGATCTGTGGGCCCAACTCCACAGATTATGTTTGGATTGGTTTGGGGGTGGAGTCCGATCATCTGTTATTCTTTGAAAAAATTTAGAGAGGTTTCTGTAAATGGGCAAATCTTTGATCAAAATCAGCATTCCAGATATTCTAATTCTTATTTCTGGGACCATTTCCAGTTAAGATGTTAAATTTTCAGAGAAGGAATATATTTGGAAATGGAAGCTTCTGAAGAACATTTGTACTAAGGGTTCAGTAGACATTACAGCTTGCAGGATTTCTGTAGCCAAGTTAAATGCCCATTGACATGAGAGTAGTGTGATCACTAACCTCATCCACTGGCCATTAAGTAGCTTCAGATACTGCTGAAGCTACTTCAGATACTGCTGAAGCTACTTATATTTGAAGGCAAAACATTGTTTGTTCTTATTGAAGCACCATCCAATGCCAAAAATATACTAGCTTTTAGTGATGTAAATAACATGACTCCTACATTCCTGTGTGATTATACAGGAAAGCAAATTATTCAGTTTTTACAAGGTCTTAGATTTGGAGCAAAACTCGGAATAGCGTTACATCACCTGAATTCCAGTCATTAGAATTAAGAAGTTGATTTCTTTTTAGTCACACTTGGTGATTCTGGGGCCCGGGAGATAGCATGGAGGTAAGGCGTTTGCCTTTCATGCAAAAGGTCATCGGTTCAAATCTCGGTGCCCCATATGGTCCCCTGTGCCTGCCAGGAGCAATTCCTGAGCATGGAGCCAGGAGTAACCCCTGAGCACTGCCGGGTGTGACCCCCAAAAAACAAACAAACAAAAAAACACACTTGGTGATTCTCAAGGATTACTCCTGGCTCTGCTCTCAGGGATCACTCATAACAGGCTTGGGGAATCCTGTGGGATGTGGAGGATCTAACCCAGGTCTGTCACATGCATGGCAAGAGTCCTACCTGCTCTCTCCTTCTGTGGTGATTGCAGAGGTATTAGGGTTTGTGCTGGTTATGAACTGGATTCATAATCTCATAAGAGCAGGGCAGACTCTGTATTGTTGGGCTATAGTCTCAGGCCATTTTTTATACCTTCTCCCTTCCAAAAGTAGAGAATTTTCACATGTATTATTGTTTTTTCAGGAGAGCTGTTTTGCTCAGGAAATTATATATGAACAAAGATGGACCAGTGAGGCTTTCTGGAATAGAATAATTCAATGATCAATTTGATACAGTTTCTGACAACTTTTTCAAAATGGGGAAGAATCAAGTTAGTAAAAGTTGGTGGTGCAAGATAAATTTTATTGTATGCTAAGTTATAGCCAATCCTATAGACATTGGAGTTGGAAGCAGTTGACTCAGGGGCTATTCCCAAATCAGTTAAGGGGAATTATGTGGTGCTGAGACCCATATATAGTGCAGGTTCTCTGGCCTTTGCACTGACTCTTTCATGGGTCTGTTTCTCTAAAAGCAGAAGTAATTTCTAATTCTTTAAAAAATAATATTTCACAATGACAACAGAATCAAGATACCCAATTTACAACAAGCTATACACAAAGGGGACCTGTTACACTAGCAGTGCAGGGGACTAAAGGGGGAGATATGGAATGCATGCTGGGAACAGGGGTGGAAGGAGGACAACACTGGTGGTGGGAATGGCCCTAATTCACTATCACTATGTACCTTAAATATAACTGTGAAAGATTTGTGATTCACATTGGTCAAAATCAAAATTATTTTTATAAAATGAATATTTCAGATGCCATTCATAGCATACACCATTTAGGTCACTAAGGTAAACACTTGCTTAGTCAAATGTACTTGTCTCTGACTATAGATTTGAAGATTGGGGAGCATTCTCTGAACCCAGGGGAGTGGCAAGCATGTAGATTATCACACATAATAATAACACATAATAATAATAACAATAGCACATAATAAAACTTCACTGTGGCATGGTATTGGTGGTGACAGTTTGTGGGGGTGAAAAATGTTTGTAAGGGATGCTGAGACCTGAATTCTTGCTCAAAGTGAGTCAGTTCTGCCACCACAGTCATCCCATGTCCCAGGTCCCAATGACTGAGGTGGGGTTTACATCCAGTGCCTCACTTGTGTGTGAGCCTTCAGCCTTCACACAAGAGTAAGCCTGTTTGCTGTCTCTGATTTGTTCTTTCCACAGAGGTGATCTGGTGTCAGTTCAGGAGATGGGTGCTCAGATTCAGGCCTCTGGGCTTAGCACCTTTCTCACTTGGCTTCTGGGCATCAGAAGTTTAGAAAGCTCCCCAAGAGACTTTTGTGTGTCCCCAGATTCTAAGACTCTGTTTTGCAGCACTTTCTGCTGCTCTGTGGTGATCTCTATAGCCTGGCACCTTTGCAGTCAGTGTACTGAGGCTCCTCCTGCCAGTATTTGTCTTCCCAGCCCACCCAACTTTCCAGCTTGCATTGGGACACAACTTTCCAAGGCAGTGAATCTGACAGGCTGATTTGCTTTCTTGTGGGTTGTACAGCACTTTTTATAAATGCTTAGCTAACATTTAAAAATTGGAGGATGTTTATAGTGGACTTTCCAGGAAAGCCAGCTGAGAAATACTTTTCCACTGTAATATTTGACTCCTGTTCATTCAATAGCATGTGATGCCTCTTCTCCATCATTGCATGCTACTCCACATGCCATCTGAGTCCCCTTGACCCCTGATGGCACACTTGGTGATGATTCCATCTGACACACACACACACACACCCCTTTCTAGATTCACTCTCTATCTCTGATTTTGGTGGTGGTGGTAGGGTTTTTTTTGGTGGTGCTAGGAGGGGAGACACTACCAATATGACTCTTGGGGGCTGTTTCTGGTTAATGTTTGGGAGACCATATAGTGCTTGGGGTTCAGCTATCTGACTTTGCTTAACCAGATCCTTACCTCGTTAGCATCTTATTAGCCTATTATCTCTACTTCTGTGGTCTTATAATTTCAAATATCTGGGCCTGGGTGATAGCATGGAGGTATCATGCAAAAGGTCATTGGTTCGAATCCCGGTGCCCCATATGGTCCCCCGTGCCTGCCAGGAGCAATTTCTGAACCTGGAGCCAGGAGTAACCCCTGAGCACTGCCGGGTGTGACCCCAAAACCAAAAAATAATAATAATTTCAAATATCTTTCAGTTCTTTGACCTTTTACTTTCTCTCAGCATGATAGGGCAGTTTGTTTTCCCAAACATTGTAAAAAATGTTTATTTTTGGGGGCCAGGCAGTGGCGCTGGAGGTAAGGTGCTTGCCTTGCCTGCACTAACCTAGGACGGACCGCGGTTCGATCCCCCGGTTCCCCATATGGTCCCCCGTGCCTGCCAGGAGCGACTTCTGAGTGAATAGTTAGGAGTAACCCCTGAGTGTCACCGGGTGTGGCCCAAAAAAACAAAAAAAAAACTTTACTTTTTATTGCAGCTAAAAAAGACAAAGTGCACTAGAGAGCAGCACCTGGAATTCTGATAGACAGTGAGTCTAGAAAGAAGCATAAGTTCACTTCACATGGAATGGCTGGCACAGCCCAAAGAAACCCTCTGAGCTTACTCCATGTGTGGACAGCAGCACTTGATCTCTCACTCTCCAGTCTCTAGGACATGCAGCTCACTAGAACTTTTTTTTGTTTTTGTTTTTGGGCCACACCTGGTGACACTCATGGGTTACTCCTGGCTATGCACTCAGAAATTGCTCCTTGCTTGGGGGACCATATGGGATGCTGGGGGATTGAACCACAGCTGGTCCTAGGTCAGCGCATGCAAGACAAATGCCCTATCACTTGTGCCACTGCTCCGGCCCCTCAAAAGAACATTTTATGGAAATTGACACGGTTTATATTGTACCCTGTCCAACTTAAGAGCCAAATTTAGCCTCATGTGCCTAGCACTGAAGACTATGGGTAGTGGAACAAACTGAATTTTAACCTTTAATTTAATTAAAATTTAAATAACCTCCTGGGGCCTGTGACTGCCATATTGGAGTCAGTCTTGCTGATTTTTTACTGGAAAGAAAGAAATGTAGGCGCAGAATATCCAGGAATTCCTATTCTTCATGACATCGCTTATATATAAAATTTAATTCCTTTAAAAATGTGAAAGTTAGATCAAAGATAGAGAAAAGATGACTTATGGCCAATGACCACCACCTATGCCCTTCACTAATGAAGCAGGAATGGCCAGAGGCAAAGAGAAAAACCTGTGTTAAGGCAAAGCAAAGGTAAACTAACGTAGTTTTGCCCTAAGGTAGAACTTTGCTTGGATCCCTCAAAGTTTGCTGATTGAAAGTTGTCGGTTGCTGGCGGGGATGTGGAAAGAAAGGGACTCTTATTTACTGCTGGTGGGAATGCCATCTAGTCCAACATTTATGGAAAACGATATGGACATTCCTCCAAAAACTGGAAATTGAGCTCCCATACCATCCAGGTATACCACTCCTAGGGATATCCCCTAGATATGCAAAAATACAATACAAAAATCCATTACTCACACCTGTATTCATTACAGAGCTATTTACAATAGCCAAACTCTGGAAACAACCAAGATGTACTTCAACAAATGAATGGCTAAAGAAACTCTGGTACATATACAGAATGGAATATAATGCAGCCGTCAGGAGAGATGAAGTCATGAAATTTTCCTATACATGGATGTAGATGGAGTCTATCATGCTGAGTGAAATAAATTAGAGGGAGAGAGATAAACACAGAATAGTCTCACTTATCTATGGGTTTTAAGAGAAATAGCAGTCATTTTTGCAACAATCCTCAGAGACAATGAGAGGAGGGCTGGAACTTACAGCTCACTTCAAGAAGCTCACCACAAAGAGTGGTGAGTGCAGTTATAGAAATAACTACACTGAGAACTACCATAACCATGTGAATGAATGAGGGAATTGGAAAGCCTGTCTGGAGTACAGGTGGGGGTGGGGTGGGATGGAGAGAGATTTGGGACATTGGTGGTGGGAATGTTGCACTGGTGAAGGGGGGTGTTCTTTACATGACTGAAACTTAATCACAATCATATTTGTAATCAAGATGTTTAAATAAAGATATTAATAAAATAAACTATCTTGCTTCACAAAAATCATCAAGAAGAAACATGAAAACTATGAAGATGAAAAATATGGATAGAGCTTTAGAGAAAGATGGTTTTATTTTTCTATGTATTGTTGTTGAGTGTTTGACTTTAAATGTAAGAATTGCTTTACTGAGAAGCAGATTGGAACCTGGATATTTACTGAAACTTTTGTGATCTATATCCTCACATTCACTAATTTTGGTTCTTTTAAATTATATTTTAAAAAATTTTGGAATTTGTTCTAAATTTTTTTTCTGAAAAGTAGAATATTTCATCAACTCTGAACATTGAAACTAAGGAACTTTAGTAGGAATGAATCACACCCAATATAACCCATAGTATGACAGAAGATGCTCCATCTAAAAGAACATAAAACTAATGCATAAAATCTGGAAAGAGAGACAGAAAGAAAAGAAAAAACTGAAAATAGGATAGATGAAAAGAAATATCTTGAATACGTATGGCTAATAATGTGGCAGAGATTAAAAATATTCTATAAATTGTTAGATTCATGCATTTTGTTACTTTTTAAATAGTGTTAAAGATAAATCTAATTTCAATTTTATTTTATTGCAATAACATTGCCATATTGATGCAGATGTATACTTCAAACTATATATACAGTTGACCATAAGCAAACTTTAATTGTTTAATTTCCTCTACTTTAGCTTCTCTTTCTGACTGACACCTATCATCTTTATTTCTAGGAACCACAAGTCTATAGTCATAATTTTTGATTGTTTGACTATGTTTGTTTGGTTCTTATTTTTTTCATGATAAGTAAATTTTTCTTTCTCTTAAAAAAATAGAAAAGACATTTTTGCAATAATTTTCAGGGACAAAAGAGAAGAAGGCTGGAAGGTCCAGCTCATGATATGAAGCTCACTACAAAGAGTGATGAGTGCTGTTAGAGAAATAATTACACTCACTGAGAATATCATAACAATGTGAATAAATGAGGGAAGTAGAAATCTTGTCTAGAGTACAGATGGGGTTGGAGTGGGGAGGGGGAGATTTAAGACATTGATAATGGGAATGTTGCACTGGCGAAGGTGGGGTGTTCTTTACATGACCAAAACCCAACTACAATTATATTTGTAATCAAGATGTTTAAATAAAGATATTAATAAAAAACTATGTTGTTGGTGACAGAAGTTACTTACATCCTATGCAACCCTATGAAAGCAGACCAGAGACAACATGTTGGCTGAGACATAACAGATGCAGAAAAGGGCTTCAGATGAAAGGACACAGCAAATGCAGAGACCCCAAGTTAAGAGGGGACATAGAACCAGTTGGAAACCTAAAAAGTTGTATGTGTCTACTCTGTTCAATAGATCCATCATCCACTATTCACATTTAAATAAAATTTTAGAAATAACAAATTCAGGTCAGGCTGGGAATTTCTCCGCATCCACGCCTGCTCAGAAGGGCTGACTCCTAAGAACTGTGAGTCTTGTCTTTTCTTTGTGTTTCTTTGTCCTCTGCTGTCATCCAGACTTCGTGGGAGTGGACCAAACTGGTCCCAAAAAGACTCGCTCTCCCAGAGGTCCATCCTAGGGCTGAAACACCCAGGAACATTCCATTAGACTGAAAACCGGCTATTGCAAGTACTCAGCAAAGCAAGGTCCCCTGATTGTGACGTCAGGCTGGGGATTTCTCCGCATTCACGCCTGCCCAGAAGGGCTGACTCCTAAGAACTGTGAGTCTTGTCTTTGTGTTTCTTTGTCCTCTGCTGTCATCCAGACTTCGTGGGAGTGGACCAAACTGGTCCCAAAAAGACTCGCTCTCCCAGAGGTCCATCCTAGGGCTGAAACACCCAGGAACATTCCATTAGACTGAA
>PVKC010015413.1:0-10082 GCA_004027635.1 Crocidura indochinensis
CTCAGGGATTACTCCTGGCTTTGTGTTCAGAAATCACTCCCAGCCGGCTCAGGGAACAATATGGGATGCTAGGGATTGAAACTGTGTCTGTCCTGTGTCAGCCATGTGTAAGTCAAATGCCACACCACGTGCTACCACTTCGGCCCCTTAAAATATTTTCTTTCTGTGCAAAAGCACTGGCCATTTTAATCTTTTATTTTAGGTTTTTGGGGCACACATGGCAACGCTTAGGCGTTACTCCTGTCTTGTGATCAAAAATTGCTCCTGGCAGGCTCAGAGGACCAAATGGGATGCTGGGAATCGAACTGGTGTCTGTTCTGGGTTGGTCACATGCAAGGCAAATGCCCTACCACTGTGCTATCACTTTGGCCCAGCACTGGTCATTTTTAGTGAAAACCTGTTTCCTTTCTCTTTGGGGGAAGGGAGACTTATGTCTCCTCTTTCAATGATACTAATCAGCACACCCATCTCCAGTGACCCTTGTTAATATTCAAGTATTTCTTTTTCTTCAAGTTTAGAGAAGGAATTATATTGAATGATTTATGAAACCATGGTTCATTTTTACCAAATTGTGATCATATTGTCAATATGTTTTCTCCATAAAACCTTATAGAAATTTCCCCCTCTTTTTTACTTTTCTATTTATTTTTATTTGGGAAGGGCATACTCAGCAGTGCTCAGGGCTTAATCCTGGCTCTGTGCTCAGGGATCACTCCTGGTGGTACTTGGGAATCATGTAGATTAAACCTGAGTTGACCATACTCAAGGAAAATGCCTTCCCCATTGTACTATTACTATTACTATTGCTATTACAGCCCCCAAATTCATCCCCCCATTTTAATTAATAAAATCCTAAATAATTTGCTCATTATTTTTTATGTTTTTATTTTGTAGCCACACCCCATTATGTTCTATGCAGGTACTGCTCCCAGGGCTATGACTCAAGGGCTTCTGTTCATTTGTCTTGGTTGTTTATGGCTAACATTCATTCCTCCATATAAATGTTAAGACTCATATTCCTGGAACCAGAGAGAAAGAGAGAGACAGAGCTCAATGGGTTGAAGTAGTTATTCTGTATGTGGAAAGCTCAAGTTCTATCCCTGACATCACACATGGTCCCTTGAGAACTATCTGGAGCAACCCCTGTGCATAGACTAAGAGTAGATCCTGAGCACTGCCTTGTGTGGCCCACCAAAAAATAAAAACAATCTCATTGTCTTAAAGATAGAGGTGCTGTCTCACTCACATGGTCAGGGAAGACCATCAACTGCGCTCATCTTTCATAAACCGTCAAATACTAAAATCCACAGGGCATGATGAAGTCCTGGATTGCTCCCAGGTGCCTCAAACTCTCACCCGTAAAGGTCTCATTTCTTCTTTCAAGAGGTAGTCAGGTGGTTAATTTCAATGCCAAGAAGGTAATGTTCCATTTCAGAGAACAAAAGAACACAGCAGAAAAGAAAACGCATATAATGTAGATTGTTTTGTCTCAGCTGTATCACATTAAGGAAGCTGGACCTGATCCAGTTGTAAGTATTTAGCTGGTCGTTAAAAGTTGTAGGTGAAAGAGTCACAGGATCTGTAGTGAGGAAGATGGGATCAGAGGGAAGAAATAGGGAACCAGGAGATACAGCAAGGTATTTACCGCTGCGATGATCTAAGGCTTAGATTCTAAGCAAAGATGGCCAAGTCCTGCAACCAAGCATGGCAAACATCGGTCAGAAAAAGAAAATTGGAAAACCACATAGCAAAAGTGATGAAATCAGTGATGTATTGATGGATGTTAGGATAGCTAAGATTCCAAAATTACTCCTGATTTCTAGATTGGGGTATAAACTTGGTGGTGGCATCCCTCAATGACACAAACACAAAGGAAAAGGGTTGATTTGGGTGATAATGTAGATAGAATGAGCTTAATTTGATATATATTGGAACTTTTTTTTTTTTTTTTTGTCTTTGGGTCACACCCGGCAGTGCTCAGGGGTTACTCCTGGATCCATGCTCAGAAATTGCTCCTGGCAGCACGGGGGACCATATGAGGCACCGGGATTCGAATCGATGATCTTTTGCATGAAAGGCAAACGCCTTACCTCCATGCTATCTCCGGGGCCCCGGAACTTTTATCTTATTTGGTGCTTTTTGTTGTTTGGGAGGCATTTTTGTGGTTCAGAGAATTGAACTCAGAACCTCACACATGCAAGGCTCAGAGCCGTGCTCCACTGAGATACATGTTGAATTTTAAGGTCTGTGGCATGCAAATGACAGTATTTTGTCAACGATGAACATTCTGGGTTTGGTACATAGTGGTTCTAAGAATCACTGGGATATGTATGGTCATTAAAAATAAAAATAGGGCTGGTAGGTAGGTAGGCCAACCTGGATTTGGTCCTGGCATCCCATATGGTCCCCCAACATAGCCAGAAGTAATTCCTGAGAACAGAGTCAGGAGTAACCCCTGGGTCCCGCTGCGGTACTAAATTAATTAATTAAAATTAAAATAAAAGATAACAAACCACTGGGAGAAAGAGCTGAGGAATATAGAAAGACCTGTACCAGAAGAGATCTTGAGACCACTCAGGGGTGCTGAGAAAGACCATTTATGACCCAGAAAGTGGAAATAGCCAGAAACAGAAAGTAAAGGAGATATAGTTTCCCAGGGAGTGATTTGTTAGATTGAAGGCAGCAGAGAAAACTCAGAATAGCTGGTGGATTAACAACTGATTACCAGATGGTGATTTAGCTAGGGTCTATGAGGTGAGTTGGGTGACAAGCGTCTGGGGATTTGTTTGGTTTTAGTTTGCTTTGCTTTTTTGGTTTTGGGCTCATACCTGATGGTGTTCAGGGATCACTCATTCTTGGAGAATGCTCAGCGGACTCTATGGGTGCCAAGGATTGGATCTGGGTAGGCCTTGTGCACCCCAATAAGTCAGGTTTAAATGTAGAGGGAAGTCAAAAAGGGAGGGAATGTTCCAGATAGCTCGCTTTATCTAAATCTCTGAATCTACATGTGTCCTTTGTCACTCTATGATTCCACTGATTTTGGCCAATGGTGAGACTTGGGGGAATTTGGAGGGAAGAAGCAGAGTAAGGTGGGGGGGGGTTGGATATAAATCCCTCAGAGGAACTGCAGCTTTGAACTCTCACCAGCTGAGTGCAATAACCATGTCTTCCTGCCTCCTTTCAGATCACAGAGAGGCCTTATCTCTGCTTTGCTAATCCTGGGCTCTCTGGCACCCCTTCTGTTTCTCTGCACCCTGCCATGCCTTTCTTTGTCAATGGTCCTTTATGAACCTTCCTTGAGTTTTCTAAATTTAAGCACATGCATAGGGTTCTCCTGGAACCCTGCACAATACCAGGCGGAAGCTCCCCTAAGAAGAGCAGAGAGGGGAACCTGCAGAGACAAAAGAGGGTTTGTGGTGGGTTTGTTTGCAAAGGGCTGGAGAGAGGTCTGGTGGTATTGACAAACTCAGGACTGAAGTGTGAGGAAGGAAGAACAGGCTGGGAGCCCTTTGCAAGGCTCTGGCATTGAGGGTATTACAAGTGACCTCACCATTATTGCTCAAGATATTGAGAACCTGTGCTTCCAGTTTGACCAAAGGATCCACTTGCCAGGGTTGCCAGGGCTCTGTTGGAAAAGTCGATTTGCCCAAGGAGCTGGTGGAAATGGAGACACGGAGGCTAAGGTGGGGAGATAACTAAGGTCAGGGCCTTGGCAAACCCAGGTACATCTCAGTGCACAGAAGTTCTCATTTAAACCCTGTCTCATTAAATTCTCTAAATTCAATCTTAAGGGCCGGAATAATAGTAAAATGGGGAGGGATTTTGCCTTGCATGAAGCCACCTCATGTTCAATTCTGGCGTGCCATATAGCCCTCAAAATACCACCAGGAATGATCCCTGAGCACAGAGCCAGGAGTAAGCACTAATCACCACAAGAAGCGGCTTCCAAAAAAACTAAACTCAGCCTCGGCCTGCTTCTCTCTCCTACCTTCTTTCTGACAGCTCTTGCTTCTCATTGATTTGCTCCCATGCCTGTAGACTTTCTTCCATTTTGTCAAAGAACAATAAGCCCCATTCTGCCTTCAACCTGAAATTTGGTGGTGGTAGGGTGTGAGCCACACCCAGTGATGCTCAGGGCTTACTCTTGGGTCTGTACTCAGGAACTACTCCTGAACCATAAGGGATGCTGGAAATTGAACCTTGGCTGGCCCCATGTAATGCATGTGACCTATTCATTGTACTCTTGCTCAGCCTGAATTCTGACCTACCTTTTGCCTGTGACCCAACTCTTAGCATTGTTGACTCCCTTTCACCTTTGGATCTCAGCATGAAGGCCACTTCTTGGCAAGACAGATGAAACACACCAGTCTCCTCGATATTCTTCTTTACAGAGCAGACTCTGAATTGTAGAATATATGAAACATACTGGAGAGGTAGCACAAGGGTTAAGGTACTACACAAAGGTTAAGGTCCATGCCTTGCAAGAAGTTAACCTCAGTCTATTTTTGGTACCACATGGTCCCCTGAGCACTCACAGGCACAGCTCTGGAAGTCTCCAAGCACTGTTGTGGTGGCCCAAGTGCTATAAAGCTTGCGTAGCACCACATCCTGGGATCAGCACATTGAACTATTGTCCTGTATAGTTCAAGAGGGGACTCTTTTTTTTTTTTTTTTTTTTTTTTTTTTTTTTTTTTTTTGGTTTTTGGGCCACACCCGGTGACGCTCAGGGGTTACTCCTGGCTATGCACTCAGAAGTCGCTCCTGGCTTGGGGGACCATATGGGAAACCGGGGATCGAACTGCAGTCCGTCCTAGGCTAGCACAGGCAAGGCAGGAACCTTACCTCCAGTGCCACCGCCCAGTCCCGAGGGGACTCTAAGTACTAGTTGGGACATGCCCCTCACAAACATTTTATTAAGAAGGAGAGTTTAGTTTTTAAAAAATGTTTGATTTATTTATTTTGCGTTTAAGGCCACACCTTAAAGGCAGTGCTCAGAGGTTACTCCTGGCTCTTCACTCATAGATTACTCCTAGTATCATAAGGGATATAAAATTACTTTTGGTATCCTATTGGATCCCAGGAATCAAACCTAGGTCAACCACACGCAAGGCATATGTCTTCCCCACTGTGCTATCACTCCAGCCCCATCTTGAATAATCCTTACAAAGCTTTCGTTTGTGCTTGCTTTTATATTTCAGTCTTTAATTCTTCTGAAATCATTTTTGTAGAGGATCAGGACCCCTTCCTAGTCTGTGTTTCTACAGCACTTTATCAGATGCTCTTTCAGCTTTTTTTTTTCCTTGCACTCATCCATTCAACTATGCTGATGACTCCTTCTGAGGCCCTGTATTGTACACAAAGGATGAAGAGAAAATATCCTTACCACAGGGATAAAAGGAGAATAATGACTGAGCTTCTGGGCCCAGAGTCTGGAGAGGATTTTAGTTACAGGGGAAGCCAGTGTGTGAAAGGAGAAATGACAGATGGATAAGAACAAGGCAAGTGTTTAATGATGTATGACTATGATAAGCTTTGGGAATTCTGGCAAGAAATGTGAGTTGTTTTGTTTTCTGGTTTTATTGAAAACATTTTATTACTAGAGAAGCATTAGGGGAGAGAAAAGTATCAATATAGATACAGATAGCTATAGTTAAAGATATATATATATTTATATATATATCATCTATATGTTCAATAAAACATGCTCAAGAAAGAACATGGGCTTTTTCAGAGTGGAAAAAGCCAAGGAAGGTGTTTTATTTGGTTTTTTTGTTTGTTTGTTTGTTTTTGTTTTGGGGTCACACCCAACAGCACTCAGGGGTTACTCCTGGCTCTATGCTCAGAAATCGCTCCTGGCAGGCTCAGGGGACCATATGGGATGCCGGATTCAAACCACCGTCCTTCTGCATGCAAGGCAAACACCTTACCTCCATGCTATCTCTCTGGCCCCAAGGAAGGTGTTTTTATTTATTTGAATCTCTCGTGGTTGGCACCACTGTAGTGGAAGCTTCACGACCCAATCCTACGGGTTTGAAGGAACACGAGTCTGGAAGCATACGCTGACACAGACGCTCATACACACGGTTAAGGGGATAAAACAGGTTCAGGAACTTCCACACACAAGCCTTCTACTCCTAAGAAGCAGATAGCTCAGTCATGGAAAAATCAAACTGCAAGCGGGTTTTCCCTAAAACCTGGCTCTTAATTGGGAAGCAAAGACTACACCCTGGGGTGGAGAGCAGGTAGGGTAAGAGTCCAATCCAAAGAATACTTCCAACAAAAGTGCTTTTGTCCAATGAGTAGCAAGCATATCCTGAATAGGATGGAGACTGGTTAATCCAACACACCACCATATTTTAGCCCCTGAAATAATTTAATTAAAAGATATTAACAATGACTTGGAATATAGAATCTGTTTGTAAGATTTGACTTTTCCCAGTATTTTCAAAGCATATTTAATAGATCATTCTATCAGGATGTCCTATAAGTATTTCCAATTCAAGGCATCCTAAACAGATTATTTCTTCCAAATCCTGATTATCAAGCCAGAGCAATAGCATGGTGGCAGAGCATTTGCCTTGTACATCTGGGTTCAATCTCCAGGATCCCATATGTTTCCTGACCTGGATTCAATCCCCAGCATTCCATATGTTGCCCAAGCCTGCCAGGAATGATTATTCAGCACAGAGCCAGGAATAACCCCTGAGCTGCAGCTGGGTGTGACTTCAAAACAGACAAAATTCCTGATTTATTTATTTATTTATTTAAGATTTCTGGACCAAACTAAGTGGTGCTCAGAAATCACTCCTGACAAGCTTGGAGGACCATATTGGGATACTGGGGATCAAACCTGGGTAGGCTGCATGCAAGGTAACACCTATGGCAGTTAGATTTTGGCAGTTTGATTTAGACATGCCCCTTGGATACCCCACTGTTATGACTATTGAACCTGGACACGCCCCCAGGACATGTTGGTATAAAAAGAAAAATTTGGGGGTGGGGGGCGCTCAGAATAGTGACCAGAAAAATGCCTGCTGGCTTGTGGGCTGGGGAGGGGCAGAGTTAAAGCGCAGGAGAAATGCTGCCTGGTTTGTATTAGTTTCTTTTTGTTTGTTTGCTTTCTTTGGGGGCCCACACCCATGCTCAGGAGTTATTCCTGGCTCTGCATTCAGAAATAACTCCTTGGGCCCCGGGAGATAGCATGGAGGTAAGGCATTTGCCTTTCATGCAAAAGGTCATCGGTTCAAATCCTGGTGCCCCATATGGTCCCCCGTGCCTGCCAGGAGCAATTTCTGAGCATAGAGCCAGGAGTAATCCCTGAGCACTGCCGGGTGTGACCCAAAAAACAAAAAACAAAAACAAAACAAAAAAAAGAAATCACTCCTTGCAGGCTCAGGGAACTTATGGGATGCCAGGAATCAAATGTGGGTCTGTCGCAGGTCGGCCCCATGCAAGCAAATGCCCTACCACTGTGCCATCACTCAGGTTCCTTCTTTGTATCTATTTCTGTAGAACTTGGGCCTCCCTAGCCACTACTGGTGGGTGAATTTTCATTTTCATCTCATCTATCTATCTATCTATCTATCTATCTATCTATCTATCTATCTATCTATCTATCTATCTATCTATCTATCTTTCCACACACAGGATTTCTCTCTCTTTCTCTCCTAATTTCTCTAATAAACTTGTTTTAAGTCATTTTCATCTCCACCTGCAATTCTTTTCTGTGAGGGAAGGTGAAGGGCTTAAGCAGCCTGGGTAAGATTCAGATTGATAGTCTATTTTTTTCCTGCAAAGAGCAATTCCTTGCTCCAGCCCTGGTTCCACAGTTCCCTAAGAACTCAAGTGACAGGAATCATTTCCCTTATCGGGCAGAACAAGTGAAACCTAGGTGCAGTTTGACAGTCACCTCGTGGGATTGGTGTGATATGAGGTCTATATTGTGCAGGGGCTCATCACAGACTCTCATCAGTTCTAGATCTTTTGAATGAGTGAAGTTGAAATGGGAACAGAAGACACCCATTTTGAAATTCCAGCCTTTCTTCTCCTCACTTCATATAAGTCACCCCAAGAATCTTATTCCTTCTAGTGGGACTCATGTCCCTCATGGGCAACATAGGTTTAAGTACTTTTAGAGCTGTAATTTTTGTTTTGTTGTTTTGTTTTGTTTCCTGACATCCTCGTTATCACTTTCCAACAAGACCTCTCCCACCTCTTCTGTTTTCTCTTCAAATGTCTCATTGGAACCACTGTGTGATTCTGCAACACAAAGTGGGCATTAACAATCCCAGTTTAAAAATCCTTTTGTGGGGGCAGGAGTGGTGGCAAAATCAGTAGGGCATTTGCTTTGCATACGATAACCTAGGATGGACCGTGGTTCTATCCTCCAGCGTCCCACATGGTCCCCCAAGTCAGGAGCAATTTCTGAGCACATAGCCAGGAGTAACCCCTGAGCGTCACCAGGTGTGGTCCATATACCAAAAAAAAAAAAAATCCTTTTGTGGAGCCAGAGAGATAGTATAACAGGTACATCAGGTAGGGTATTTGTTTGTATGTGGCTGACCTGGGTTAGATCCCTAGCATACCATATGGTTCCCTCAGCACCACCAGGAGTGCAGATCCAGGAAGCAATTAAGGCAAAAAACTAAGAGTGAAGGATAAGAATTTCTGGTCATAGGTATATTAAGTGGGAAGGGTAATTAAATTAAAAAGAATTCCTGGGACTGAAGACATAGTGCAGAAGCAGCACTGTACTTGCTTGATGAGTATTCCCCGTCTTTGACCCCCTAGCATGGCATGTAACAGATAAGTGAATATTGTAAGGATCCTCCAGGCTCTCTTATTCTAGATCATGATCTGACATGGCCACAGTCAGAGTGATATCTGCAATCCAGACCAAATCTGAGAGAACTGAGAGAGTTTTATTCTATCTCTCCTTCCCTCCTGGCTGGGTGATAAATCCTAAGAGTACTCACATCTACTTTCCTCTGACAGTTTCTTCTGATAAAGAAGGTAGGAGCTGTGAAAAACTCAACAGGGATAATCATATGCATAAGATATGTTTTAAGTCTAATTCAAAATCATGTCCCTTTATCTCATGCGTAAGAAATGTTTGACAAATGTTCGACATTAACTCCAATGAATGAATGATCCCAGTTGGCTGATTACTCCAATTATCAACACTAAATGACTTTAGCTTTAGGGTTTACATCAAACAGAACTACACACATGACATTATCAATACAAAGCACTGTCACTAGCTCCCTTAGATTTCGTTGGTGGAGGAAGAAACTCTTGTTACTGTTGTCACTGAAGTAAGATCTCACACCTGTCAGACAAGTACTTTAGCCCTTCAGTCACACACCCAGCCCCTTGGACAACCCCTTTATTTCTCCATGTGAGATATGAATTTCTTAGGCAAAATACTTGTTGGGGGTTTTGGGCCAACTTGGTTGTTCCCAGGAGTTACACCTGGCTCTACACTCAAAAACTACTCTGGGCAGTGTGTACTCAGAAATCACTCCTGGGCACAACTTAGGGGACCATATGGGATGCCAAGGACCAAACCCAGGTCGACTGTGTGCAAGACAAATGCCATACCCGCTGTGCTATCACTCTAGCTCCATGCATGATATTTTTCCTTAATTTCTTTGGGGTATTTTTTGTGGTTGCTATTGAGGATATTGGGGAAGTTCCCAGGAAGTGATCAGGAGGTCTGGACCCCACCCTATGATTCTTTGTCAACTGGCAGAGGCTCAATACAATAGCTCAAGAATGCTGCATTCAGGGGCCTGGCGGTGGCACTGGAGGTAAGGTGCCTGCCTTGCCTGCACTAGCCTAGGATGGACCTGGTTCGATCCCCCGGTTTCCCATATGGTCCCCCAAGCCAGGAGCGACTTCTGAGTGCATAGCCAGGAGTAACCCCTGAGCGTCACTGGGTGTGGCCCAAAAACCAAAAAAAAAAAAAAAAAAAAAAAAGAATTTGACCCCCAGCACCAGCACACATGCCAAATGTGATCTTGCCCTTTGGTCCTGGGTACCACAGCAATGTGTGATCCCTGTTACCCTACAACCAAGTATGT
>PVKC010015413.1:10182-21601 GCA_004027635.1 Crocidura indochinensis
GATGACCTTTTGCATGAAAGGCAAACGCCTTACCTCCATGCTATCTCCCGGGACCCTGTATATTTTTAATAAAAGATAAATAGGACATAATCCCTAAATATATAATATAGAGTGTATATATGTGTATATGTATTCACATGTATGTGTATTGTAGGATTCTGAGGTTCCCTCTTTCCCCATGAAAGTTTCTGCTTTTGCTAAACTGCTTCTGTATAACACCATTGTTAGCTTGTTAGCTTGTGGGAATGTGGCCTTCAGATAAGAGATGGAGACAAAGGGAGACACAAGACCCAGAACACGGCACCCATGTCTACACACTTGGGATAGGCCTTAACAGATCAGCTTTGTAACATCTGAATTATGTATCTTGTGGCATTTGAATGGTTGTATCTCTTTTATCTGCTTCCTGGGGCTGTATATTCAGCTCTGATGCATGGATGTGATGACTATATAACCTGAGTGAAAAAGTGACTCAAGGTCACCCAGTTTTGTGACTTGCATTGCCAGGTGGTCTCTTTGTCTTATCACTGGGTTGCTAACACAAAACCAACAGTATAAACAAATCTGACCTGGAAAAGCATTAATATAAATAGCAGGAAATTTTATTGATTTCATCCAAAATACTGAATAAGTACCCATTCATCTTCTCCTTTCTTTTTTTGATCTTTTCTTTTTCTTTTTGTTCTCCTCCTTTTAAGGGAAGGCAGAGGTTTGGGTCACATCTGGTGATACTCAGGGCTTTAACCTGGCTTTGTGCTCAGGGATTACTACTGGCAGTGCTCAGATGATGCTCAGGAATAGGAAGTGCCAGGATGGAACCAGGGTCAGCACTTTCAAAGTGTCGTCCTTGCATTATTTCTCTAGCCCTAATCTGCTCTTGCTATGATCAAAAGAGTCATTACAAACACCATAATGAAAAAAATCCACATGAAGAATCGATCTATGACTTTTGCTACCTTCTTCCACTCACTTCCCTTGGAATTGGTGGCACGATGATCTTTGAGACACTTGGCGATGTACCCAATGTTCTTGGTCAGAACTTTGTAGCGTGCACAGTAATTCTCAGTATCCTGAGATTTATCCTGAGGACACCTCAAGTCGTTCTTGAAGAGTTTGTTCATTTCCTTCTTTCTTGAAACATCCTTGTTCCTGGGGTTTTTCAAATGAGACTCTGGGTAGTGGCCATTTAGCTTCCCAGGGTGGTCCTGCTCCAAGTCATGGTGTGCACTGAGACAATTCTCCCCAACATCATAAACAAACAAGATTCTGGCCATGTATTTTAGGATGACTACCTTGGCCCAGGGGGGCACTGGGCGAGCCTCAGCCCCACAGAAGTGGATATTCATCACCATGATGGTCAAGGCTGTGGATGCTGTGATTAAGGCCATTGTAGCTATGTAGTACTTGCCTGAAGGAAAGTATGAGCAACGCCAAGTTAGCAAAAATAAACAATCTTAGGTTTGATACCCACACCAACTAACAATGAGAAGAAACCCACACTGCTAAGGGAACTGTATACACTGTTATCTATTAGTATAGACCTTTGTTTGTAGACCACCTTTCATGGTGCTCCGGGATCACTCTTGGCTCTGTGCTCAGGGACCTCTCCTGTGGTACTCAGGGAAGCAGAAATGAACCCAGGTCAATTGCATGCAAAGAAAGTGACACCCGGGGCCGGAGAGATAGCACAGCGATAAGGCATTTGCCTTAGATGCAGAAGGACGGTGGTTCGTATCCCGGTGTCCCATATAGTCCCCTCAGCTGCTAGGAGCGATTTCTGAGCATACAGCCAGAATGAACCCCTGATTGCTGCTGGGTGTGACCAAAAAAACAAAAAAAAAAAAAAAAAAAGAAGAAGAAGAAAGTGACACCCATTAGACTTTTGGGATGTAAAGTTTTGAATTAAACTTCCAGTTCTTGCTTCTGCAGCACATATACTACAATTGGAACGATACAGAAGATTAGCATGGCTCCTGCACAAGGATGAATTAAACTCCAAACTTCAACCTCAGTTCTGTTACTTACTATATGTGACCATATATTTATTATTTTTCTTTGTTTTAGTATAATAAACCACTTAAGATTGAAAAACATTGCATTATAATATTAAGGGGTGAGATTTTGAGCCTAACTAAGTTTCTTCTCCATCTCTGTAAAATGAGTATAATACTGATCTCTAGTGCACAGGATATGGCTTCACTTAGTCAATACTTGTGAGGAATTTAGCACAGGGCCTGAACATTGAGTCGAAAGGTTTGTTTGGGCTAGAGAGATAGTACAGCAGATAGGGTAATCGTCTTTTATGTGGCTAACCTTGCAAGGTTCTATCTTGGGAATACCATATGGTCCCCTATGTACTGCCAGGAGTAATTCCTGAACTCAGAACCCCAAGCATTGCTGGTGAAGTCCAAAAACACAAGGTTTGTAAATGTTTGCAGAAATTAAAAGGGAACAGGAGGCCAGAGCGATGGTGCAGGCGGTAGGGTGTTTGCCTTACACGCTCTAACCTAGGACGAACCAGGTTCAACCCTCTGGCATCCCATAGGGTCCTGCAACCCAAGGGTGATTTCTGAGTTCAAAGCCAGGAGTAACACCTGAGCATCACTGGGTGTGGCCCAAAAACAAACAAACAAACAAACAAACAAAAATTGCAAGTGAACAAATCTCTTTCAACAGTCATTTGACCAGTTGTTGAATTGCTTTTAGACTTTATTTACCAATAAGGTGAATGCCAAAAGCTCATTTATTTTTGATAATAGAGAAGATTCGGGGCCGGGCGGTGGCACTAAAGGTAAGGTGCCTGCCTTGCCTGCGCTAGCCTTGGATGGACCACGGTTTGATCCCCCGGTGTCCCATATGGTCCCCCAAGCCAGGAGCGACTCCTGAGTGCATAGCCAGGAGTAACCCCTGAGCGTCACCGGGTGTGGCCCAAAAACCAAAAAAAAAAAAAAGAGAAGATGCTGGGATTTTTACTGTTTGTTTTCTCTTTTTGTTTTTTGGGCCACACCCAGCAGTTCTCAGGGCTCTCAGGAATACTCCCACCTCTGTGATGGTGTAGGGGGACCATTTGGTGGGGGTGTTCCAGCTCTTTGGTCTGTCACGGAGACAGCATTATTGTGTTACTATATTCTTTTTTTTAATTGAAAAAAAAAGGGTCTTTTTGCACTTTTTGGGCCACAACTTGTGGTGCTCAGGAGTTACTCCTGGCTCTGCATTCAGAAATTGCTCCTGGCAGGCTTGGGGAACCATATGGGAAGCCAGGAATTGAACCCAGGTCGGTCCTGGGTTGGCGTTGTGCAAGGCAAATGCCCTACTGCTGTGCTATCACTCTGAACCCTAATACAATAATTTATTATACTATTATAATCATTCTTTTGACAGATAAGATTTCTAGGAAAATGTTAAAATTTTTATAAGAAGAAAGAACACTTCAAAAGAGATGAGAACTAAATACTATTCCCAATGCACCACTGCCAAAAGCTCTAAGGAAAAGGTTTCATAGGCGAGTTTACAAAACTTTCAAGGAACAAATCTAAAGCAATTTGTTGCAAAAAAAAAGAAAAGAAAAGGACAATGTCCAACTTTATTTGATGAAGTCAATGTAACCTTGATTCTGAAAGGAAGGAGGAAGAAAATGTGAAGATAAAATTTTATAGATATGTTTGAGAGCATCCTATAAAAATTATATGGTAACTATATCAAAGGTGTCTTATAATAATTCAATATAATAAAGGTGAGTTTGTTCCTAGAATAAAAGAGGTTCAACATCAGAATAGCCCGACTTACTATACTAAGGAGGTAAAAGTGAACATTTCCGGGGCCCGGGAGTTAGCATGGAGGTAAGGCATTTACCTTTCATGCAAAAGGTCATCGGTTTGAATCCCGGTGCCCCATATGGTCCCCTGTGCCTGCCAGGAGCAATTTCTGAGCATGGAGCCAGGAGTAACCCCGAGCACTGCTGGGTGTGACCCAAAAACCAAAAAAAAAGTGAACATTTCCATAATGATCTTATCAACTAAAACAATTTATTTGATAATGTTCATGATTAATTAATTGCTTGTTAAAAGTTCTGGGTGGTTAGGGCTGGAGCAATAGCCTTGCATGTGGCCAACCTGGGTTCATTCCCCAGTATCCTATTTGGTCCCCCCAAGTCTGCCAGGAATAATTTTTAAGCACAGAGCCAGAAGTAACCCCTGGATATGGCCTCAAAACTAAAAACTACAACAATAAAAAAAGTGCACAAGAGGGTGATGCAGCATTTATACTGTTTCTCTCTCCTAAGCATTTTAAGGGTCCTATACTAGGCTTTTTCCTCCTCTGCTGGGGAATTTCTTTCTCTTCTACTTCCAATAAATCTCTTCTTCCTCTCTTCCCCCTTCTTCCCCCCCCCCTGTATGTGTGTGTGTAAGAGAGATAATTTTAATTTCATTTTTGTTGATGGGTAGAAGCGGTACTTTGTTTGTTTGTTTTTTTGGTCACACCCAGCAGTGCTCAGGGGTTACTCCTGGCTCCACGCTCAGAAATTGCTCCTGGCAGGCTCAGGGGACCATATGGAATGCCGGGATTCTAACCAATGACCTTCTGCATGAAAGGCAAACGCCCTGCCTCCATGCTATCTCTCAGGCCCTAGACATATGGTACTTTGGACCATATGTCATGGTGTTTATGGGTCATGTGATGCTAAGGATCAAATGAAGACTAGTCACATGTAAAGCAAGAATCTTAACCCCTCTTGGGGCTGTACATCTCTTGATCTCAAAAAAAAAATCTCTTAAGCTAGCAAATACTATGGACAAGAGGCTTTATCAAATGCTACATTTACTGCCAAAAACATAAATGTAGTTCTGCAAGGTGGAGCATATTTTAAAGATACCATAAATATCAGTAATATATAGCAATTTTAATATTCACAAATTATGTGCAAAGAGAAGGAGTGATTGCGAAATTTTAAGACCGAGGTCCAAGAGATCACTAAATGGGCTGGAGTCCATGCTTTGCATAGAGGAGACCTAGGTTCAGTTCACTAAAAAGGAACCTGAGCACTATAGGGGGTGGGAGAGAGTATAGTTGAGGATAGAGGGAGGGTTCAACCTCTTTAAAACCCTACTAACAAGTTATCTCACACCTATTACACTCAGTATGAAGTGGTTAAAATGGTGCTATTAAAAATTGTACTGGGAGATAAAAGAAAAGAAAATTGTATTAAGGCTGAAGTGATAGTACAGGAGGGAGGGTGCTTACCTTGCATTCGACTGACCTAAGTTCAATCCCCGGCATCCCATTTGGTCTCTCGACTCCTGAGTAACCCCAGAGCACCACTGGGTATACGCCCCCCCCCACACACACACACAAAATGTGCTAATTGTAATGTTAAAGACTCCAGCAGGTTTTCAGCACTCACCTATGAGAGGGACATTCTCTGAGGCTGGCATAATCTCTGCCACCATCAACTGAAACACAGTCATGGCCAACAGGATGGTCACCCCCAGGGACACCTTTTCCCCAGAGGCTGCCGGGAGGTAAAAGCTCAAGGGAGCCAAGAAGGAGATGAGGACACAGGGGATGAGCAGGTTAACGATGTAGAAGGCAGATCTCCTCTTCAGCAGCAGGGTGAAGGTCACATCAGGGTAGGGCTCAGAGCAGCAGCCATAGGAGATGACATTCTTCACTGCAGGCATCCCGTGCACCTCCCACTCCACATCTTCCACAAAATCCGATAGGTCTCCACTGTCCAAGCCATTGAAGATGTCCACCTGGTTACCATTGTAGGTCCAGGACCCAAAGGTCAAGTTGCACTGCTGATTGTCAAAGGGAAAGTAGGTGACGTCCACCACGCAGGAGCTCTTGGTGATGGCTGGGGCATCCCAAGTGATCAGCCCGTCGTACCGAAGGACCACATTTGTGTTCACTGGCTCTGAGGATTCATCGTCGGCTCTGTGTGTGAGAGAGGCTGAGGGTGAGAGGTTTGAGAGGAAGATGCAAGTTGCCTGCCTAGCAAGCGATTCACAGACTTCCTCACCCCACACAGTCACCGGCACCACCATTGTGCCCCTCACCCAGAGGTGTGTGAGATTGTTCTTCCTGTCACCCACTCAGCATTGGTGCTATCCCTGTGACAAGAGTTCACACGGGAACAAGGCATACAGGAATCTGACAGGATTTGTGCCTGCTGAAGGACAAATGTGAACACAAACAGCACAGAATGAGACTTGGCTGAGGTCTGCCATGATCACTTAACAGCCCTCAGAGGATCTGGCCTGGCCCAAATCTGCCTCTCACACTCACTTCCAGACCCAGCACTGTGAATAGGCTGTGTTTCATGTTCCAGCCCTCCAGTTAGGAATTCTTGTCCTTGCAGCCCTAGGAAATTCATCCAGGCACAGTTTTCTAAAGGGCAAGGTAATGAGAGATTTTTGAGGCCTGAATTTTCATCATCAAAGAATTCATGATTTGGGTCTGAGCGATATAGCACGGCGGTAGGGCATTTGCCTTGCATGCGGCTGACCCAGGACACACCTGGATTTGATCCCCAATCTCCCATATGGTTCTCAGAGCCAGGAGCAATTTCTGAGTGCACAATCAGGAGTAACCCCTGAACATCACCAGGTGTGGCCCAAAACCAAATTAAAACAAAACAAAAAAGAATTCATGATTACTATTACGGAGTTGAAGAACAGGGGTAGGTAGGTACTTACCTTCCTGCACCTCATCTAACACATTCCCTTTGCATTATGGGTTTTGTTCTTGTCTGGTGCTCAGGAAACCCAAGTTCCCTCCAAATGCGCCTAAGATTCTATGAGAGGACCTGAGGATTTGGAGTTGTGGGCCCTGTGACTCCAGGCACAACCAGGCCTCTCCAGCAATCCTAACCCAGCAATGATAGAGCAGCCATATGGTGGCAGGGATAGAAGCCAAGTTGGGTCCTAAGCCCCATGATAGCACCCCCATCCTTCATTATGTTGAATTCTGTTCAGTCAGGAGTTGCTACACAGGACCCCTCAGTGCCAAGGACACTTACTTGTTGTATAGGACAATATCCGGCCTCCACACCAGGTCGCTGGGGATCCTGATGGAGTCCAGTCCATCATACTGGTCCCGATCCCACATGAGGTAGGCATCGTGCCAGATTTGGCGGATCCACAAGTAGGCAGTCAGAATTTGGTTTCTTTCATCCTGTTCAATGAGCCCAGATTAAGATGTCCTTCAGGTATTCAGCTGAGAGCCCTTCACCTCTAAGACATGCTTCACACACAACAGGTATTTGAACTGATTCACTTTTTATTTTTTTCACCCCCAGCAGTGCACAAGGGTTACTCCTGGCTTTACATTCAGGGATCACTCCTGGCAGTGCTCTGGGGATCCTATAGGGAGTTGAGGATTGAACCCAGGTTGGCTGTGTACAAGACAAGAGACCCCTTGCTGCACTATCCTTCCAGCTCCTTATTATGATAAGTGAGTGCTTATCTAATGTGTTCATTTGACTCTCTACAGAGACCTCATATTTTTCTGTTAGATGCAGTCTTCAGAATATAAAATAGGCAAATATTTAAACATGGTCTTCACACAGAACAGTCACCCACATTTCTCTGGAAAATTTATCAACTAGCTATACCCTTGACTGAGAGGGTCAGAAAATATTTACAATGAAAAGGTCACTTTCTAGTACATTTAAGCTCTAGGTAAGCAGTCACCTGACACCATCACCTCTCCGGCTGTCACAAACTACTACTTTTAAACATATAAGTCACTAAATTCCAGTATGTTCATAATGTCTTTGTTTTTTGGGGATCAGGGAGTGCTTCAGTTAGTTTCTAGGGCATCTTTTTCTGGGGGATGCTTGGCCTAGTGCTTCTCAGGCCCAGTCATCATTTTTTTTTTTTTTTTTTGGTTATTGGGTCACACCTGGTAACGCTCAGGGGTTACTCCTGGCTATGTGCTCAGAAGTTGCTCCTGGCTTGGGGGACCATATGGGACACCGGGGGATTGAAATTCGGTCCATCCCAGGCTACCACTGGCTAGGCAGACACCTTACCTCTATCGCCACCACGCCAGCCCCTGGGCCCAGTCATCTTGGCAGTGCTTAGGGAATCCTGTTGTTCCCAAAATCAAACCCTATTCCCAAGCAGGCAGATGCTCCAGACCTTGGGGCTGTCTTCTAGGCCCTGTAACTTTGCTATTGTACAGAGCACAATAAGACTTCAAGGGTCTTATTCCAGAACACTCTGTCAACTCTCAAAAGAAACCCATGAGCCATTCCACAATCACTCACCTGACCCTCTTCTTTCCCCCAATTCCATTCTGTGCTCTATACGGGACATTTCCTAGTAATGGAATGGAGAACAGGTAACATCACCTTTGCTCGGGTGATCTCACTCTGTGATAGGTGATGGGCAGGCTTAAGTAACAGCTCATGAAATTAATTTTGCAGAAGCCTTCTCCAGAGTCCTTTTCCCCTCTTAGCTTGCAGTCAGAGCTGCCTTATTTACTCTCAAATTCCCATATAGATCCTTCCTTTAGAAGTGAGAGATAATTACTAGATAGTTTCACTCATCTGTCGTTTATGAATTACTTAAGTGAGTGAACTAGCAAGAAAGAAGGAAGTCAATTCCTAGACTTGGTAAAAAAAAACACACACAGGTTGCTATAAGAGACAAAGAGGAGATGAGGGTACGCTGGAACTTTGGGGGTGGACTTAATGAATATTATGCCCATGTTGAGTGTGAAGTGAAAAAAAAAAGGGAAAATATCAGAGATGCCTTCTTAGAAATCATTGTTGTTTTCATTCTAAATGATCCCCCAGTTATGACTGTTACTCACCATATCCTTAATCTGAGAAAGAGTGATCTGCAGGGTGACATTCAAGACTTTATCTGTATCTTCTACGGGGCGGAGGGCATTAGAGTAGTCTTCAAAAAGGTCATTAAACAACTTCTGAGCATATTTTCCATCTGCTGTTTCTACAGCTGCTCAGAAAAACGGACCCGGATCAACATTCAGCATCATGCATATTTCAAGGCAAAGAGCACTAGACAGGTCTAGAGTGGGGGAAGACCAGTTTTAATTGTTGGCACACTTGGGGTGGGTGATTTAGTTTAGTTCCAATTAGATTTGATGAGTTTAGTTCAGTTTAGCTTAGCTTAGTTTACTATAGTTTAGTTTTATGGGCCATACAGGCCATGCTCAGGGCTTATTCTGGATTTATGCTCCGGGTATCATATAAACAAGATTAAATGAGGGTCAGCCACATGCAAGAAAGGTGCCTTACCCACTTCACTTTCTCTCCAGTTCAAGAGTTACTTTTTTGTTTATTTGTTTTTGTTTGCTTGTTTGGGGGGCCATACCCTAAATCCTGGCTGCATTCACTGGTTACTTCTGCCTCTGAGCTCCGAAATCACTGTTGGCAGGCTCAGGGGGACCATATGAAATGCCAGAGATCGAACCCAGGCCAGCTACATGCAAGGCAAATGCCTTCCCCCGGTAATATCACTTTGGCCCCTCAAGAGTTACTTTTCTAATATGTTTTACCCAGGCCAGAACAAGTTGCAAAAAAACACAGAGCATTTTTTTTTTTTTGCATTTAGACCACTTGGTCTGTGTTTTTCTGGCCCACCCACCTCCCATCTACTAAATGAACTGTGATGTTCCCCCACCCACCTGCTTCTCACCTCTTAGCCTGCATGCAGCAAAGAAAATCCAGTAGACAGAGATACATGACTGGGGCCAGTGCATGTTTGGTGCGAGCGTTTTTCAATTCCAGGCTGAGCTGTGTATGGGCTACGTACCTCTGTGAACAGAGAGGAGCTGGCCACAACAATCGCCTGTCTGGACTCTTGCCTTGGCAGATGGTGAGCTGGGACTTGCAGGGGCCCCTGGGCCCAAGGTCCTGAGATCAGTCACCCTCCCTCCCTCTGGTAATCGGAGCTATTGGGGCAGATCCAACCACCGAGATGCCTGCAACCAGGGTAGATTAGCCATCATGGTGAATCTACAGAAGCTGTACCAAGTGAGGTCCCCTGTCACCCTCACTGGGAAAGAGAAGTAGAGTTCAAAGAGCCTCAAGATTCTGCCATGCAGAATGAGTGCTTCCTTATTTAATTATTGTTATTGTTATTATTATTATTTTTGTTTGTTTGTTTTGTTTTGCTTTTGGGCCACACCCGGCGGTGCTCAGGGGTTACTCCTGGCTGTCTGCTCAGAAATAGTTCCTGGCAGGCACAGGGGACCATATGGGACACCGGGATTTGAACTAACCACCTTAGGTCCTGGACAGGTTGCTTGCAAGGCAAATGCCACTGTGCTATCTCTCCGGGCCCTACTGTTGTTGTTGTTGTTGTTATTATTATTATTATTATTATTATTATTATTATTATTTTGGTTTTTGGGTCACACCTGGCAGTGCTCAGGGGTTACTCCTGGCTCTATGCTCAGAAATTGCTCCTGGCAGGTTCAAGGGACCATATGGGATGCTGGGATTTGAACCACTGACCTTCTGCATGCAAGGTAAATGCCTTACCTCCATGCTATCTCTCCAGCCCCATAATTATTGCTATTTTTTAATTTATTTACTTTGGGTGGCAATGCTCAGGGATTATTTCTGGCTCTGCACTCAGAGAGCCATTCATGGTGTTAGGGATTCAAACTGAAGTCAGGCACCAGAGTGATAGCACAGCTGGTAGAACATTTGCCTTGCACGCAGCCTACCTGGGTTCGATCCCCAGCATCCCATATAGTCCCCTGAGGATGCCAGGAGTGATTTCTGAGTGCAGAACCAGGAGTAATCGCTGAGTGCCCCTGGGTGTGGCCCCAAAACAAACAAACAAACAAACAAACAAAAATCAAACTGAGGTCAGCTCTGTGCAAGGCAAGTGCCTTACTTGCTGTACTATAACTCCAGCCTGCAGAATTGGTGTTTTTATTCCTACACAAGCCGATTCAGCCTGAATCCAATGACTAAGTAACACACACACACACACACACACACACACACACACACACACACACACACACACACACACACACACACAGAAACTATTCTGGAACTGCCCTGTGGAAAGACATTCGAAGAGGAAAATGCAGCAGTTCTTTCTATGATGGAACAGACATGGCGATTGAACTATGTCCCTGGCCTCTGCTTCCCACCACTGCTTCCGTTGTTCCACTGGAACAAATCAAGTAAGTTACAGTGGCATGTGTAAACTAGTCATGGGGATTAGGATTGGGGGAAAGGGAGGTGTGCTAGATGGAAGACACTGATTCGTTCCCATTAGAAATAGTCACTCTGGGGGCCAGAGAGATTGCATGGAGATAAGGCGTTTGCCTTTCATGCAAAAGGTCATTGGTTCGAATCCCGGTACCCCATATGGTCCCCTGTGCCTGCCAGGAGCAATTTCTGATCATGAAGCTAGGAGGAACCCCTGAG
>PVKC010015414.1:0-21502 GCA_004027635.1 Crocidura indochinensis
GTTTCTCCATCCTTGAAGCATATTGTCATGGTAACAACTATAGGATCCAAATATGCTCATTGTTGAACCCCAAGGTCTTATTATGGTGCCAGGAATCATTTGCTCAGTGTGACTGTCAGAATCAATCCTCTGTAATTAGAGATCCTGGTATTTGCACAGGTCATAGGAAGTCTAGGATGGAGTCTTACTTTATGGATCCAGAGATTCTGCTCTGTCACAGTTGCTGTAGGCATTCTTCTGTAATGAGTGATCTTGTTTTTTGAGCAGATTCTAGGATGGAACCTAGGACATAGTCTCTTTTTTTGGTTCCAAAAGTTCTGTTCCTTCACCATTGTTAAAGTCAGACATCTGGGATTAGAGATCCTGATTTTTGTACAAATCTGGGGCCAAAGCCTATCGTAAGTTAGAGTCTTTCTTTTTGGTCTCAGGAAAAGTTCTGTTTAGTCGTGGTGTCAAAGTCAGTCTTCTGAAGTTAGTGATCTTGGTTTTTGCAAAGATCCAAGGATGAAGTGTCTATTGATTTTATCTTATCATTAGGTGTTGAGGTAGGGCAATCTGCTCAGATCAGGTTGTTTCTGTTCTCCCATAGTTAGGCTGTCATATAAACTTGGGAGCAAGTTGGTGCAGAGTGGTATTGGGCATCCCCCAGAAGTTGCTTGATTCCTAGTGCTGTTGCAGAGAACTGTGTATGTTTTGCGATTGGGATCTGAGGTTCAGGGTTGGATGGTCGCTGTCCAATCACATGAAATCTAAGTTGAGTCCCTATGACAAATGTTCAGGGTGAGAGGCACCCTTGTGTTATAAAATTTATAGGTTCTTATCCCTAGTAGATAAGAGCTTGTTTCTATACTTAAGTTTTCCCCCTTTTTAGTATGCCTATGGAAAAGGGAATGGTGCCATATTATACTGCTGGTACATTTGGGGGTAGGAATGTCAGGCTATATATAATCTTTGTGTCCTGCTTTTGACCTGAGTATTTATCCAAGCAGGACTTTTTCTTCTAGAATTTCATGCCAAGCAGAACCAAAACAAGTGAAATAAAATATATATGCATAAAAATGAAAATATAAAGATAAAAAATAATGAATATAAAAGGATCGAAGAGGCTACCTTTACCTTTGGAAATAAACACACCAAGAGGTATAACTATTGTGATATTAAACATACAAAAAATATAGATATCTCCAATAAGTCTTTTGAGATATTCTTGTTGGTGGGGGTGAGATCCAGGGCACATTTTCATCCAACACCGTGGTCTTATTTAGTTTAAGAAATGCAGCAATAAGGAATCAGGTAAGTAAGGGATCCTTGGGCTGAGGATCCTTCTGGAGCTGAATTCTGTAGCATGGAAAACTTGTACTTTTACAACAAAAATTTATGCGTACACTTTCCATACATAGACATAAAATTAAATAATCACATAGAATTCTTATAGATTGAGAATAATTTCCATGCCTAATTTTTGTAGGAATAAATGACTTAAAATGTCTTAAAAAGGTTCTCCCCATGTTACACTCTGAATATGAGCATAGTATGCCTGACATGGCAACTTAATGGGGTGGCAGTGAGCACTAAATTCCTTATAGTTTAAGTTTTTCTGCCATTTTTTATATGCATATCCCATTTTATGGGCTATAAAGACTTACAGTTTCTGTAACTTCATCTTTACTGTAAGTCCTATTGGCAAGAAGAGTAGAAGATAACCTTGAATATATCTATCCTTATGAGAAATGTCATACACATCTCCATTGCTTACAGACTCCAAGTCAGAAAGCAGTCATAAGAACTTGTCCTAATCACAATGATCTTGCAACCAGATAAAAAAATGAATGGGTTTATTTACAAATAATAAAGGAGTGAAGCTATGAAGTAAAACTAGTAATCCCTGTCCAACATTGCCCCAACTGGGAAAAAGTACACAAAATACTAAAATTAAATAAAATGAACCACAAACACATCAATGACAAAAAATCAGAAACTAGAACAAGGCTACAGATGGGTCATATTATTGACATCTATAAAAAACACAAACATGATTTTGTCTGGTAAACAGGCCTAACTAAGGCCTCATCCAGTTTAGTTTAACTCATAGTCATAACTAAACTAAAACTAAACTAAACTAAAGCAATTTCCCCTAAAGTAATTTTCTACTTCTTTTATTGACTTTCCCAATTAGTTCTCCAAATTATGTCAAATAAACTTTAAGAAACCTTAAGTCTTGATAAATCATTTTTCCTTCAATAATAAAAAGTCCAAGATTGCTAACACATCATAAAATCTATGGCTCTTCACCTTTGCTCTGCATATGACACATTAGAAATTATGACAGTTCCCTGGTGGACTTCAACATTTTACACTTTTGCTGATTCTGCTCACTTAGTCTAAAAAGCTTTTCCTTAGTCTGTTTGGTGTGTGGCTATCACTTCTGGATAGAGCTCCAATATAATTTCTCTAATAAGCTTTCTCAGATCTCTCAGAGAATTTACTTTCTAAGTTGTGCTCCTACTGTACCACATATATATTTGTCTTGCTTTACCACACATTTTTATTTGTTTTTACTTTTGTCTATTTGATTATTGAAGAAACTATTTGGATGTCTAAGATTAAAATATCTCATTCAGCTCCTTTAGGTATGCAATAGGCTGTTCATGATTATTGCAGGTGAAATTACTAGGATGCTTATTTTATAACATCTTCTTAATCCAGGATTAAATTTTATAGAATTAATTTTACCTAAAGACCTCACAGGAAAGTTTAATAGACATTAAGGTCCCCAAGTATGAATATTCTGGACTAATCTTTCCCCAAAAAATCATATATTTTAAAATAAGTTCTTACCATTGGAGGGATTGGTGTTGAAACACTGAATGACCTAAAAAAACTATATTATGAACAACTTTGTAAACCTTTGAGGCAGGCAGGCAAAGTAGGGGTCCCATGAGCATTGAATTTTAGAAATATCAAGGAATTCTTATGAGGCAGTAAGGTTTCTGGGATGTACTAAAACTAAAAAAGGGGGAGGCGGATTTAAGGAATCACTGTCACTGAAAAGAGTATTACCAGGTTCCACTACAGCTCAGAGAAGACTGGAACCCCTCCTCCAAGACAAGTTTCAGTAGGAACAAATGCAAGGGATGCAATGACAAAGAAAACCATCAATCACCCTAAATATTCACTCTAGGCAATCACCTGAGTAACCACCTCACAACAGACTCTCACTTAACTGGAGAGTTGCCAAAGGGCAGATTGGGAGAAGTCCTATAAAAGTCAATTTAGAATAAAGGAAGGGGCACAGATGTTTCATGTCAATGACATGATGTCTATTACACATTACCTGCACTTTTGTTATTGAGCTGTGTACTTTCACATCCTAACGAGATGGTACTGGGACTCTTTCTTAAGCTTAATATCCTTTCTTTCTCATCCTTTTCCTTCCTTTCCTCAATACCTCTAAATAAAATCTGTTTTTTCTTCATTGCTACTCTCCTCCTGTAATCCTTTCCTGTGTGGAAAGACCTGAAAGATCTGGGGAAGGTCTAAGACTGATTTTCCTGCAAAAAGCAATTCATCACTCCAACCTAAGTCCATGGGTCCCCAAGAAACTGGATGGTAGTGATTAGCTCCTCCGCTGGATAGAACAAGTGCTTATAGGATGAGGTTTGATAGCTGCCTAGTGATGCTGGTGGGACTTGATGTCCCTGCTGTGAAAGATCTCACCATAAACTTCATCAGCTATCCCCAGGGTTAGGGAGAGACAAAGTGGTAAATAGCTTTCTCCTTGCTGCTGCCTCTCTCCTCCTCATTTCACAGAAGTCATCCTAGGGTCTCCCACTAGATCATCATGGCATTTAAATGAAGGCATTTTTTTTTTATTTTTAAAAGGCACAACATTACATTTTCAATCTGTTTCAAAATTTCAATAATTTTCTAGGCAAGACTAACAGGCTCTAATAAAGAATTGAGGGGTTCTGAGTATTTATAGTTCCAGAATTTGGTTTCCTATTTTGATACTCAAAAATTAAATATAGAGAAATGACCAGAATAATAGCATAATGGTAGGGTGTTTGCCTTGTACACAGACTACCCAGGCTTGATCCTTGGCATCCCATGTGGTTCACTGAGCCTTCAGGGGTGATCTCTAAGCATAGAACCAGGAATAACCCCTGACTACCTCCAGATGTGGCCCAATAAACAAATACAGAGACTTCTCTATTATCTGCCCCTTTCATTCATTATAGGGGCAAAGTAAATGAATTTTCTACTTATTATTTTTGGAATATATTAGACTCTTTGACAAGAGAAAGCACAGAAAGTTAAGCCCTAACCAATAAATAAATAAATAAATAAATAAAATAAAATTCCAAACTAAAGGAGACATTTATTTTAATTTTTTGTTTTGTTTTTGGGCCACACCCATTGTATGTGCAAACCAAGCACCTTACCTTCTGTATATCTCTCCAAAAACAAGAGATATTTTTTAACAACACAAATATTATAATGAAAAGAACATTAAGGCATTTATTTGTCAAGTTATATTTCTTTCTTAAAAATATAGTGTGAAGTGCTTTGTAGAGAATCTGAGATGAAGTTTTAAGGTTCGGAGACAACGGACAAGAACACACAATTGTAGTAGGCTGAACAAAACTTTATTCCATCAACCACACACTCCATACTGACTAATATGAGAAGAGATGACAATGCCCAAGGTCATAAATATGATTATATAAGGAGGAGTTAGGGGAAGGCTCTAGCTTCTGATGATCCTTAAAATGAGTGGCTGTTTTCTAGGATACTCTAGGATACCTTCCTACTTCCCCCTCCTGTCCTTTCCAGATAGGCTACCTGGTATGGTGAGGTAGCTTAGGATGGTGTTACTGGAAACAGTCTTGAGAAAGTCTAACAATATGTGTCCTTTACAAAATGGCATCCTTCCTTGTTCAGAAGGTAAGAGAAGTCTGACATGTGTTCTTTACGAAATGGCATCCCTCCTTGTTCAGAATCCAGGACGCAACATTCCCTCCTCTTCTTATGGACCCGAGTCAAATACTTGACTCTCCTTGAGGTTTCTTGTCCCCATTCCTGCTTATGGGCAAAAACTGGGATCTTAGCACAAACATCTAAACTGCACCTATGCTTGCCTGAATAAAGTAGGTGAGGAAATTATTTATTCAAGGACCTATTAAGAACATCACAAATAGAATAAACTGTGGCCTAATCAGGGCAGTTATTCAGGGTGATTGGATGAAACACTGGGAGGCAGAATCTTTCTGATCCTGCAAACTGATCTTCACTTGCTGGGGCATTCCCCGGATGGCCCCTGATCTGTTCCTATTGGTCCATACCCTGTCCACCCTGTTTAATAACCTTAAGTGCAAACTCCTCCTGTTCTACTGTGCCATTTCTAGTAAGAAGCCCAGAGTGTTCTCTAGATGTATGTACAATCAACAATTTTAGGCAATTTTAGGAAGTCTGATCATAGACTCTCTTCTACTCCATGCTTGATGGTGGGGCTTACACTAGCACTTTAAGGCAGTGTTGAACTGCTGGCTACCTCTTCCTTTTTTGCCTTAATTGATACTTTCCCTACTAAAAAGTAGGTTTGGGAAATTCTCTTAAAGACCCCACTGATACCTGGGCTAGAAAGATCTGGTTAGGGCCCGGAGAGATAGCATGGAGGTAGGATGCTTGCCTTGCATGTAGAAGGACAGTGTTTCGAAACCCTGCATCTCCTATGTTCCCCCGATTCTGCCAGGAGCGATTTCTGAATGTAGAGTCAGGAGTAGCCCCTGAACGCTGCCGGGTGTGACCCAAAAAAACAAAAACAAACAAACAACAACAACAAAAAGAAAGCGCTGGTTAATAGCGCTCCCAAAATTCTGCCTGAGACCTCCAGCCTTAGTCTTAGAGTCTGGCTCACTCTGTGCCGCCAGATAGCTTTCTTGACATATTCTTTACCCTGCAAAGAAAGTCTACCTTCCCCCCACATTACCCCCATATTTCCAGGGACATTCTTGTGGACAAGCATAAAATGAGAATGATCTCAGGGAAACTTCCCTATTCTGGGACCTAAACCCATTAGTTGGTACCCACTACTTTTTTAACATTTACACCTCAGTAGCAGGAGATAAACACTAAACAAATAATATAAATAAAAGTTTAGGATAGGGATCCCCAGGGTGACAGCTTGACTCAAAAACCCTTCATCCAGAGTCTTTAAGAGTCAATGTATAATTCACAGGAACATCAACTATACATTTAAATCCCATTTGGAAAATCTCGATTTCCTGAGTTTCTAATGGCTTAATTTTCTAAGAGCACTATAACTTGAGTCTAGACCATCTAAACGCCCTTGATATAGAATTCTTTATATAAAACATTAAATCATTATTCATACAGGTTTTTTAACACAACAGTGAAATCTGCAAATTTCTTTACTTAGTTCTGTTTTTAACTTTCCTTCGTTTCAATTTGCAACCACGTATTAAAGACATTTGAGTCAGTTCTATAGATTTTTCCCGTCTGTTGGATATTTACAATCAAGTAACATAGCCTTTACTAAGATTATCATGAAACATTGAGATTTTCACACTTAAAGTCATCTTAAGCCCAATATTAAATCTGATGTGGCATTAAAATAGGTTACCTTAACAGTATCATGCTTCGCATGAACTGGCAAATAAATAAACAATATTGTCTAAAAAAAGCTAAACAAAATAATTTGAAACATTTTCCACCCGTTTTTTTTTATTCCTAGAAACCTCTAAAATTAGAGAACTTTCCTCCAGTGAAAATTTAAAATGGCTCATTTTTTTTTCTTTAGGTAGTTTCAGTTGTTTACTTATTAACCTACAGACAATAAATTATCTAGGTTATGTAGGGGAGAGGGGCTAGGAATATTTTACCTGCTCAGATAACAGGACCAAATTCTGATCCTTAATCTTGATATGATCAATTCACAGTATTTTCAAAATTACATACTATAGTAGAAACCACTAAAATGAAAACTGCTTTTTGTAGCTTTCTTGGATTATGTTTTAAAATGGCCATTTTAAATTTTTTTTAACTGCAATTTTATCAGAAGGTCAACAAATTGAGGAATTCCTGGAGCTGGGGGTAGGGGTGCTAAATGAGAGTCCTTGAGCATTCTTTCTTTCTTTCTTTCTTTCTTTTTTCAAAGTGTCCTAGCCTCTTCTGTGGATTTTAACTCAGGCCTGAGTTTCCAAAATCTCCCAATACCTAATTTCATGTTTTTTAACCAGCCAGAGGACCCCTTGCTTGTCTGATCCGCATCTAAATTCTCTCCTCCTCTTTTCTAGCCAACTCCCACTATCAGAAGGGGAGCAGAGAAGGCAACATTGTTAAAAGGGAATATTAGAATGTAAGTTTAGAATTAACTGCTGTTTTGCTCCAGTAACTTTGTACTTTGCTTTAGAATGCTAGAAGGGAATATTAGAATGTAAGTTTAGAAATAACTGTTGTTTTACTTAGACATGAGGGATGCCATGACAGGCTTGGCCTGACAAAAGGGGAACTGGGCTGTGAGCAAACTAGTTCCTAGAACATAAAAGGTGCATACTGAGAAATATCAGGACGGTTAGATAGTTTAAATCAGCAATAAACTAAGGAATCTAATTGCAAACCGGGACTAATTGCACCCGGTGCTGACAGGCACCCAAATGGAATGGTAGACAGTATATCTAGCAAGTGCTCACCTACCTACCCCTACCCTAGGCCAATATACTATTCACATCCTGCTTGCAACCATCATAAAAGTTCTTATTAGGTTGGACTAATCACCTAGCACCCTATAAGCAATGATGCAATGTATATCCAATCCACTCAATAGTCACCTAGCTCATTCTAAAATTCTCTAAAATAGGTATAAAAATAAGAATGTAAGTTGGACCAGGGTTGCCACCAGGGAGAGGTGCAGCCCAAAGCATGTTCTATTTCCAATAAACCCTATGCTTTTTGCAGTACTGACTAATCTTCTCTGGTCTTTGTGAGATCTCAAGTTTGGAACTAATAACATTAGTCCAGTAATAGACTCACAAATAAAGTAAGACAGACACATTTCCTAGTGCCAATACCACGTATAATGGTCTAAGGACTCCTTTCAACTTCAACCTGACTCAATATAGTACAGACAGACAGACAGATTGACAACAAATAAAAGGGGTTGCCACACATGCAAATATGCTCCACTGATAGATTGAGGTTCCTTTGCTCCCTCTTAAAGGATGGCAGGAGGGCAGTTGAGGTAGGTCAGAAAAGATCGGACATTCATAGGGCAAATTGCACCTGTCAGCTAGACTGCCCTGTGTTTCCTGATCCTCTCATCCTGTTCCTGAGCTGTTTTCTAGGGAAGCAGATAAGGAGTTTTTCTGATACAGGCCTACAAATTAACTTACACAACAAAGACAGACACAAGAATCAACTACAAGCACAAATATACACACACTTGCCCCAGTGTTGGGAAAAGGTCAATACATCCAGAGGTCACCATGGATGTCTCTAGGCACTTTTTCCATGGAAGTTACTGTCATGTCTGGCCTCTCCAAAGGGAACCTACAGGGCTTGATGATGCCTGCCTGAGACTGGTCTCCTACAGAGACTAAACCTCAAAGGCCGGTATCCCGCTGAGACCAGGTCTGTCCGGTTGGTCTCCTACAGAGATCAAGTTCCAGGACTGTCTCCAACTGAGACTAAGCCTGACTTTTTATTTATAAATAATTTTTATTGTGACCCACGTGAGTACAAGTATTTCACAGTAATATTTGTGGTATATAGTGGCATTGAATCAGGGGTATTGCTGACTTTTGACACTGAAGACTCCCAAAGTTTCTCTCTATTCATGAATCTCACTCCCAGGACCAATCCAGTGTTTTGACCTCAACACAAACTACTTACAACTTTGATGACAAAAGGACACTGTAGCAGACCTGATATTGTCATTTTTATGCACATTTTTGAAACTAGAGTCAGAATGGAGACGTAAAGTAGAATTAAAGTAAGGATTGCAAAAGAGATGGGGTCTTGGACAACTCTCTAATACTTGCCCAGCCTGACTCCACCCAGAGTCCTTTGTTATAGGAGCCTCAGTATAAATCCTGATCTGATTGTCCCTCCAGACTGGGTTAACACTGCTGCCTGAATACCATTAGATTGTGCTGACCCTCTTTTGACAAAGTTCACTAATCTATTCAATATGCAGAGACCAAAGTTCAGGATAAGTATGAGCCAGGGCCCCATTAGGGACAAGAGAAAGTTTGCCAACCATGGGGAAGTATTGAACAAAAACTTGAACCACAATTCCTGCTTCTCTCATTCTTTTTCTCTTTCTCGATCCCTCCCTTACCTTTCTTTGCTAATGACTTTTTTCACCATCCTTGAGTGGTCTGAGTAGAAGTACCATTCTTCACCTAAGGCTGCACATAGTCCTCCCTGTTGTAAAAACACAAGGTCTAATTCGCTCCTGTTCTGAATGACTACCCCAAAAAGCAAGGTGAGTGATTCCTGGAGGTGGTGGATTGAGTTTTCCAATCTTTCTATGTCTACATCTATGGAACCTCTAAGTCTAGAGTAATGTTGATTTTGTTGTGTTAAAGCTGCAATTCCAGTGCCAGTTCCTGCAGCTCCTAACCCAAAGAGAGGGCTTGTGTGATGGTAGTAAATACTTCCCATCTTTCTTGCTTTGGTCCTCCTTTGTGCCATCTTACAGGGGTTATACTTTTTCTGCTAACCAGGGTCCAGAATCTGCAGTAGCCCACCAACCCCCCAAACTCCCTGACCTTTCTTCTGTTAGAAAAAGTCAGGATGCCACAGTTTGTTTCATGGCATCCATCAGCCACCTCTGCCTCCTAATCAATAGCCCAGGTAAACTACACTTGCTTGACAGATATGGGTCTTTTGATACAAGGCCCCTATATCCTATTTCTACTTTTTTAATATCTACACTCAGGTTATTAGAGTGACTTCTCATCTCCTTAGTGTCCTGTGAGGAGGGTCAGTGGTGTTGACTGCACCTAGCCTATTTTTCCAGAAAAATGTCGATTAGTGAACAGATAAATAAGGCAACAAAGAATGCCAAGATGAGACTAGAAAAATAAACAAAGATAGATACAGATTGGCTGAGAAAAACTGACCCAGGTTTCCATGTCGGGGACTCCCATTTCCTCCTCAGCAGTGTCCACAGTAAGGGATTTAAGACATTTCCCATTATCTCGTGTCAGTGACCCTCCAGTGCATCTGCCAACCCTATATCAGGAGGCCTTCATACCGAATCATTTGAGTGTCCACTCCTACTGCTTCGTTGTCCTCTTAGTGTTTGGGTCTCAGATGAGACCGTCAAATGTTCTCTGTATCCAATCCCCAAAGACTATGAGGAAATATCCAGTAAAGTAAAAGCAAAGGAGTTTTTATCAGCATGCTTCGACCACACCTCACACAAGGTGGTGACCTCGAAGGGGCTCACAGGCCCTTTTTATGAGGGTTCAGGGAAGTTCAAATTGATTGGCTAGAGAAACAGTAGAGGAAATCTGGCATCTCTCCAGGCTCCCAGGTGTAGTTAGGTAGATTTATCAGTTCCTACATTCCTTGGTCTATCTTTGATTTGCTCAAGCCATCTGATCATTGCATTATTTCCTGGAATGGTCCCCAAAAGTTTCAGGAACTAGCTGTTTACCCAGGCCCTAGTCACCTTCTGTTCAGGTTGAGCCTGTCATGGTGAAACCTATGTTCTTGTAGTAAAGCACTTATAGCAGAGTAGGGTTGCAGAAGCAAGAAAGCAATGAACCATAAGCACTACCCCCATGTAAGTCCTGTTTGCACAGGTCCTCACAATCTAATAGAAGAATATTCAAAATTGCTAAAAATCTTTCTGTCATTCTGAGTTATCTCTGGTTTTATTTGTATATTACAACTGCTTAATACAAGAGATAGTATGCTCAGGGCTTACTCCAGAATTTGCACTTAGGATCACTCCTTGCACAGCTCTGAGAACTATATGACACAATGGGGATTGAATCCAGGTCTTCAGCTTGCATTTACTTTACTCATTAAATTATCTCTTCTTGCCCTAGGAATTTTTAATTTTTTAATATTTTAAATTTTTAAGTTTTTAAAATTTTTAATTTTTTAAATGACCCATCAGACTCAGTCCTTGTTTTATTCTTTGTATTTTTCTTAAAATTTTGGGAATGTGGACAATTTTTTCTCTAGCTATAAAGTTATTTTAAAAAAGTGTTATTGCATTCTTGATCATGATCATGAAATTTTAAGGTTTTATTTATTCTTCTGAATAAATTAAAAAGTGTTCCTCTCAAGACAAATGAAGACTACCCTTGATTTCTTTTATACAGAATATGTCACCTAGTCCTCTGCCCACTGCTGGTGAGACTCACTGGACAGGAAATAAAATTGGGAATTAATGAATGACTACCTTTTTTCCATAATCTTAAAAGCTCAACATATCAATATTTTTATGTTTTTATTTACAATGTAAACCTAAAATATGGAAATACTATTCTCTTTTTGTGGGAGCTGGTCCACAGCTGTATTTACAGAAGCTAAGAGGAGGGCATTCAGGCTTTTACCTAATTAATGCACAGCTTTGCTGGACTTCTGTCCAGTCCCTGACAATGCCAACAGTGATAAGGAACCATTAAATTCTAATAAGCTTGGGAAAAATGGAAAATCGGAGCAGAATGTTAAAGTTGGTCAACTTGTGTGTGTATGTGGGAGGGGAGGTTTGGTCTTAAGTCATTCATTCTATTCACTAAATATATCTTTCTGAGTTAGCAAAGAAATAATCTTAGTTGATAGCTTTATTATGTAAGTGTATTTTTCATTTTCTAAGCTGCAAGCTGTGTTGACTAATTGCTGCATGAAGAAACAAATAAATTAATCCTTTTCATCATAAAGCAAAGCTATGTGAGTCTAAATTAAGCTTTCTGTCTTCATAAGAGAAGTTCCTGGAGAAAGTGTTGTCTGTTCTTACCAATCTGATATAACCTGTGCAGTGTAAATAAAGTTGTTGCAAAATTGGTTATTGATGTTGACTGCTAGCCTATTATATTTGAGCCTATTTGACTAATATGCTCTTGCTTTTAGCTTGAAAATTATTTAGAGGTCACTTAACAAAATTAGTTTTTCTTTTTTTACCTTTGACAGAGTCACTACAACTTGCATCACTTTATTTTCAGTTAATGTGTGTAAATACGCATAGATATATAACATATTACATTATAGTACTATATTAAATCAATGGTATATGAGTATGCCAATACTATATGTATATGTACTAATGTATAATATACTATAATACACTATAGTATATCACTATATTACATTTGTACTATTAATACAATAGTAGTACATTATATATCAGTAAATAATGTAATTATTTATATGCATTATAGGAATCATTTTATAACTGTTAAAATATTTTTCTATGTAATAGTTTAGATCATTAATGAGATGTTATATCGTTTTTCATGAACTCTGTAGTTTAAGACTCTTTGAATAGATAGAAAGATTGAAATTACTATGCGGAAGTCCATACTATTATAAATACTGTTATAATTAAAATATACTTGCTACCAGAAGGCAAACTGCCATATAATTGGAAAGTTCTCCTGAGTTTGACTTTAAGTACTAACTTCATTGTAAATTCACTACCATCTCAGCATTCTTTTAAGATATTTTCCAAAGGAACTGACATGCAAATAAACTGGGTCTACATGTAGTCCCCATTAAGTACAAAAAAATAGTGACTATCAGAACTATAAATTGGCAGTTTATCAGTAAAAATCAAAAGAAGTTCGTTACTTAATAATTTAAGTAAAAATGGGGTTTCCTTTCCCCTTCTGAATAAGTTATCCTGAATCATTTTCTATTGAGTCTGTCTACTTATAATAGAGACAGGAAGAAATAACTATTAGTTATAACTAATGAAGTAAGGACTAAGTGGGGCAGGGAAGATTCAACCGATATACCCCCCCCCATCTCCTGGAATATGATTTAGAAATGAAATCTCATGTATTTTCTTGGTGTAAATGAACTATCCAAGAAATAAACTATTTTTATCTAGGGAGCTGATAGTCCAAGGGGAGGTACAGATAAAGATCTGAGGACTCTTAAATGTAAATTACCAGAATTTGAGAGTACTTAATGTGAATTACCAGGATACCCCTGCAGGTGGGAGTCCTGTTTACAGTCTTTTATCTATCCCCCCCTCCTAGAAAAAAAAATAATCTTCAGAGATTCTATTTTTGCTTCCTCTGTCTTCACATCCTCTTTCAAAATGTAAAACCTCCCTTAGGCTTAATTAGCATTAGTTAGCAATTTATTTGTTATCTGCCCTGTTTCCTGTGATTGAACCTGACCCCACCCCTTGTTTTTTCTTTTTTATGTCTGTTTTGTTTTCCTTAAGGAGCTTTCTTCAGACCCGTTCCCCCTGGGTTGAACTCTGGCATTTTCACTTCTCACTTTTGAAGATTATGTGGATAGAAATCATAACAATCTCTATCTTACAGACTATTCAAATGCTATTTACTCTATGTTATACCCCATGAAAAACATTCTACTCCTTGTACAGATTGCATCTAAAGTTGGATAAATCTAATTGTAATTATGGTATAAATGTCAAATGTTACTTTGCATAGTCATTAAGTTTGAATTATCGGGCATAAAATATAGTTATGTGACTCCTTATTCGTTCTTTCAACAAACATTAGAGAGTGCTTTCATATGTCAAAACTTTTTTAAGTATCTGAGAAAACAGAGATGACTAAAATATAACTCATCTCCTCAAGGTAATCCCAACTAGAGGATTTAACTAATACTTCACGATATATCATTATTTAAGCTATGAGGAAAAAGAATGCTCATAGGAGAAATATTAGCAGATGCTCAGAAAGGCTTCCAGTAGTATGTAATCAATGCTTGATATTTTTTTTTTTTTTGGTTTTTTGGGCCACACCCAGTGACGCTCAGGGGTTACTCCTGGCTATGCGCTCAGAACTCGCTCCTGGCAGGCACGGGGGACCATATGGGAACCGGGGGATCGAACCGTGGTCCGTCCAAGGTAAGGCAGCAGGCACCTTACCTCCTGCGCCACCTCCCGGCTCCCAATGCTTGATATTTTTAAAGAATACTTCAGAGATATCCAGTAGCCTAAGAATGGAAGGGTTAAGTACAATGTGGTGGCTGACACTAAGACAACTACAAAAAAAACAAAAAAAAAATGGCCAACAGCTCAAATTCTGGAAATTTTTAGACTTGTCCGTGGAAAGTATAAAATAGTGGATTTTTTTGTTTGTTTGTTGTGGGCCACACGTGGTGACACTCAGAGATTATTCCTGGCTCTGTGTTCAGAAATTGCAGCTGGCAAGCTTGGAGGACTATATGGGATGGAATCGAACCTGGTTATGTTCCAGCCACGATCAATGCAAATGCCCTACTTGCTGTGCTATGACTCCAGCACCGCCCCCCCCCCCACTTGTGGATTTTATCTAATGAGAAAGGAAGGAAGATTAACATTAAAAAAAAAAAAAGAACATATATTGGCCAGTGCTGAAACAGTGGGTAGGTGATTGTCTTGCACATTGTAGACTGTGGTTTAATTCTTCACACTTCATATGATTCCCGGAGCCTACCCAGAATGTTCCCTGAGTGCAGAGGCAGAAATCAGGGCTAAATATTGCTGAGTGTGGCCAAAAGAGGAGAAGGAAAAAGAAAAAGAACAAAGTAAAGGAAAAGGAGAAGTTATGGCCAACTGATAAAAGAATTCAAATTCTTTCATGACAAAAATGGAATTTTATTGTGAAGATTCTTTTTTTTTTTAATTTTTATTGTGACTAAAGTTCATTACACAGAATTATTTACGGCACATAGTGACAATGAATGAAGGGCATTCCCACCACCAATGTTGTCCTCCCTCCACTCCTGTTCCCAGCATGTCTCCCATATCTCCCTCCTTTGCTCTCCCGATCCCCCCTCCTCCCAGAATACTAGTGTAACTGGTCTCCACTTAGCAGCTGATTGTAGGTCGGGTATCTATTCTGTTTGGTGTTCCAGTCTGATCATTTTTTATTTACACTGCATGGTCATATGACTGGCCCTGGTAACATCCTTTTCTCCCCTCTATGAGTCTTAATGCTTCAAGTTGTGCTATTCTGTTTGAGATAAAAAGGTTAAGAAAGGAGAAGGGAAAATTTGGTATCAACTACTAAAAGCAAATGAAATTTAAAAATCACTGAATAATATCCACAAGAGTGAAAAAAATGGGAACTTCTAGAGAATTTGGATCCCTACTTCATAGATTCTAGAACTAAGAAGGATGAGGGAGGGAAGGAATCTTGGGTTTAGAAGAGTAAGAAGAGGTATATGGAAAATAATAGGAGCAGGAAGCAAAACTCTTGGGTACATTGGTGGTGTAGAGGTGTAATATCAGACCAAATTGAAAGAACAAAATTCAAACTTAAACAATCAAACTTAAAAATGTGCCTTCATAGAGAAAAGATGATTATGGGGAGGAAATTGAGGACATAGGTAGAGCAACTGATAATAGAGATGGGATTGATGCTGAAATATTGTATGCCTGAAATTCAGCTAGTAATTTTCCAAACCACAGTGTCTTTTAAAAATTATATTTAAAGAGTTTTACATGCTACTTTTTTATTTTACTCTATAAATTTGATAGTTTATGGAAGATATAGATAATTAGAAAAAGATGAGAATGAATGATGCGTCTTTGATTTCTCTTAGAAAATTAGAGAGAAGCTTGCTCTTCTCCCTGAAAATGGAAAGAGAAGTTGTGCTTTTGTTTGTTTGTTTTTTGTTTTTGGGTCACACCCGGCAGCGTTCATGATTTGCTCTTGGCTCTACACTCAGAAATCGCTCCTGGCTGGCTAGGGGAACCATATGGGATACCAGGATTCGAACCACCGTCCTTCTGCATGCAAGGAAAACTCTCTACCCCATGCTCTCTTAACATATTGCGTTCTTTGAATACCCTCTTTAATGAAAACTATTCATTAAAGAAGCATTTAAGTTTCTACAAAGAGTCCAGAGAGACAGTACAATAGATAAGATGCATACTATATGCAGTTAACACAGGCTAAATCCATTGCATCACATGCTCCATTGAGTACCAATACCACTGATCACTAAGAATAGAAGCATAAGCAAACTTTAAACACCAAGAGGTGTGTCCTTTTCCCACTCTTCTCTAATTTATAAAGAAGCCAAGAGAACTATTACAGAGTTTATAGCATTTCTTTTGCATGTGGCCAAGTCTGGTTGAATTAAGTCATTGCTTAAGGTCCTTTGAACACTGCTAACCAAGGTGTAAGCACTAAAAACTACAGAGTTTTTCCCAAAATCTAATAATAATTAATTAAAAAATGTTAAAATGGCTCTGGAGATAAGGTGTCTGCACTAGCCTAGGACGGACCACGGTTCAATCCCCCGGTTCCCCATATGGTCCCCTGTGCCTGCCAGGAGCAACTTCTGAGCGAATAGCCAGGAGTAACCCCTGAGCGTCACCGGGTGTGGCCCAAAAAACAAACAAAAAAAAAGTTAAAATATATTCTAAAATCTTTCCCCAGACTTAGTGACTAAAATCTCTCATAGAAGTCCTTGGAGACCTATTTTTGTTACTGTGTTTTAAAACATAATTTCTGAAGATAAGTCTTGAATTCTGATTTTGGTCAAATAGATACAACTTAAGTACCTACTATGCCTCACATATATAGTCTCATTGTCTAGCAACACAATAAAATAGATAATATTATCTTTGATTCAACATGAAAAAACTGGTATTAATGATTTGCTCATGGTTCAAAGCTAGTAAGTACAAATAGCAATTCCTACATCCTCCAGTTCCTTTGCTCTTTATACTCTATTCCATCTTTCTGTCTTGGGTTGAAGAATGCTCAGCATGCCACATAAAAGGCATATTCTTTTTATCAAAGTAAAGAGCATTGTATTATAGAGAAAGTGAAGAACATTATCAATAACTATCTTTATATGTCACAAGACTATCATGTTGAAATTTCTAAACATATTTTTCCCACATACCATTAACACTTGCTAAATATTAACTATGTTCCAGGTACTTAGCTTCATACCCTCTAAACATTTTCTCAACTATTTTTATCTGTTGTTTATCATCTCTTCTATCTTTGTTCTCTTGCCTGGAGACACAAGCTCACTAGGGATTAAATTTTGTCCAAATTTGAGTCAAATATAACTGAATAAAATGATATAATAAAAAATAAACTACCAAAGGGAATGAGAGAGAAGAGGAATAGCAATTACATTAAATTAAGAAACATGTTTTAATGAATTGCATGAATTGATTTAAGTAGCTAAAATGAAAATAGAAGTTACCTGATTAAGCGATATTTCAATGTTAAATACGTTCTTGCTACATTAGTCTTCTGTTCAGCAAGTACAAACACATTTTCCTCACTATAGGTGTCCTGTTAACAATTAGGCTACTCTGACAATTAATGATTTTAGAATGCTCATCCAAAATTATGTGCCCTGCAGGCTCTATGGTGTTAAAAATTGGAAAGGTAAGTCATTCTTTAATTTGCTATTCTTCCAAGGTTTACAATGCTGTAAGCTATTCTGTTCATGACCATCAATCAATCAATACTTATCCAAGACCCACAGGGTGCAGCTTTGAGCAGAATGCCATGAGATGGTATGTTCAAGAAAACAAATCTATGCCCTACAGGTGTCAAAATAGATGAGATAGGACACAAGCAGGAGTCTGAAAGAACACATGAAACTAAAACTGAATATATATATACATATATATATATATATATATATATATATGCACTCTGGTGGACATACAAAGTATAAGTCAAAGAACAACAAAAGCAATGACATGTTATGTTATAAATTGTGAAGTCTGTGAGAGGACATCTTGTGTAAGGAACTTTATACAAAGATCTAACATATCCATTAGAAAGCGTCCACACTAGTTAATTCAGAGACAAACAGTGCATTTAAATAATGACCATAACAAATTATATTTATTAAATAAAATAAATTCTTAACTGCATGTTGACATTAATTAATCAATAAGAAACAGGGGCCTGAGAGATAGCATGTAGATAAGACATTTGCCTTGCATGCAGAAGGACGGTGGTTTGAATCCCGGCATCCCATATGGTCCCTTGAGCCTGCTGAGGGGCGATTTCTGAGCGTAGAGCCAAGAGTAGCCCCCGAGGGCTGCTGCGTGTGACCCAAAAACCAAAAAAAAGATTAATAAATTAATTAATTTGTAAAATGCAAAATGATAGCAATTATCTCAGAAGGAAAAATAGAACTGGAAAATCAATGCAACCTCAAAACAGTAATAAATCAGACAAAAATCATAAGTGATGCTAAAACTAATGAATAAAATTTTAATGATGAATAATATATTTACATAGACATCCATGTATTTTATTATAAGATAACATTAATTTCAAAGTGCTTTTAATTATAAAATAACTTGGATTGCTGTTCATTATATTATCATTAGTAAAAATGATTCTGGTTTAATTTTAGATCCCTGTTTTATAGGTAAAATAATTATTCTTTTAGTGTGTATCTGAACTGAAAATTAATTTGAAGCTAATATCAATGTATTTTGTTGCCTTACATCTCTAATTCTTCTAATTATAATGTTCACAAAAATGTCTAGATATTTGTTTAAATTAGTGTATTTAATTGATCAATATTTCACTGAATTTATTAACCCAGTTTTAGTAAATGTATAAAAATTATCCATCATGGGGCCAGAGAGATAGCACAGCGATCGGGCGCTTGCTTTGCACGCAGCCAGTGCAGGAAGGATGGTGGTTCGAATCCCAGCATTTCATATGGTCCCCCAAGCCTGCGGGGAGGGATCTGAGCGCAGAGCCAGGAGCAACCCCCAGAGCTGCTGGGTGTGACCCCAAAACAAAAACAACAACAATAACAAAAAACCCAAAATCCATCATTTACTTAATGGCTTGGGGACAATCTCTTTCAAAGCACATTTCTTATAAATTATGAGAGAAAATAGGATTGGATATCATATTGCCCCTGTGGATAAATGGTCTAAGTTATCTGTGTATCTGCTAAGCAAGAAAAATCAGAAAAATCAAAATTCTACATGACCACAATTATCTAAGGTAGAGCATCTGGACCTCAGTTTGGCAGAGTTAGAAGATGTAGTGTTCAATGAAATAAAAGAAAAAATGCAGCATCCTAATAAAAAGACTATTTATTCAGTCATAGAGAACTTCAAAAGGATTATTTGCACTTTAGCTCTGGTATGTTTAAAAGAAAACATTTCTCACAGCTGTCATACTGCAGGTGGCTTCCAAGTCAAAGTCTTATGTTTGGCATGAACCCAGTAAATTCTAAGGAACAAATTTCTAGCAGTATACATTTCCAAAAAAAAATGATATCTAATGGCAAAAAATCTTGGAGGAAGTATTATTCTAGTTGCTTTGTTTAGCTTTTACTAAACATTTAAACAAAAGTGTATTATTTGCTCATGCAGAAATCTAAATTTCTAGAATCATGTGATACTCTTTACTTTATAAATTATATAATCATGAAGTTGACATTTATTTTATTATGGCAGAATCTCTTACATAACTTGTGTTTAGGGACTAGAGAGTTATTATAGCAAGTATAGAGCTCACCAGGTTGCATCCGTAGCACTACATATGGTGCCCTGCATCTCACCAAGAATGACCCATGAGTACAGAACCAGGAGTCATCTCTGAGCATCTACAGTTATGTCCCTCAAACCAAAAATTAAAAAATAAAACTAACAACAAAACAAAACATAAAATTTGTGTTTATAAGACATAAAGTGGATGAGAAACACTCTTCTAGTAATTCAAAGACAGACAATACCAAAGAAGTATGCTTTTTACATAGAGAAAAATGCAAGGATTTATCCTAAATAATAGATGAAAAATATAACCCAGGAGTTATACATGGAAAAAAATTTTAAAGTTCTATAAGACTATCTTTAAAATAATTTATTCCATTATCATATCATCTTGATGTCTCCAAAATTACTTACTTTGTGGACATATTGCCATATATCTAGGAAAATGCTTCATAAGTGTTATACCAGGGATTTCTAAAAGGTGAGATTTGGGGTAAATCGTCTTTTACTTTTTTGCTTTTCTACTGTTTTATGTTTAAGATAAATATGTATAATCTTACCCATTATCTTTAAAATATAGTTAAAAATTTAAGAGCCAGAATTATCTTTTGACCTGCCTTTTGTATGATTTTGAATGAAAAGAAAAATAAGATGAGCAGAAAAGGAGATTACAGCATGTTTATTTGTATTTGTTTCTGGGCCACACCCAGTGTTGCTCAGGGGTTGCTCCTGGTTATTTGCTTAGAAATAGCCTTGGCTTGGGGAACCTTATGGGACACTGGGGATCAAACCCAAGTCTGTCCTGAGTCAGCCTCTGCAAGGTAAATGCCCTACTGCTGTGCTATCTCTCTGGACTCTACAGCATGTTTTTCTGTTTGAAAACAATGCTCTTTCAAATGAGGGTCTTATTTATTGATGAGAACTGTATCAGGGTCTGACACAGCCACATTCACAAATGTTCTTTTAGTTTAGATAAATTATAGGTAAAGGCAACACAGAACTTTTTATTACATGGGGGACCAGAGCAATAACACAGCGCAGAGTGCTTGTCTTGCATGTAGCCAACCCAGGTTCAATCTCTGGCATCCCATATGGACCCCAGAGCCTGCCAGGAGTGATTTTTGCTTGCGGATCCAGGAGCACTGCTGAGATTGGGCCAAAAAAAAAAGTTTTTATAATGAAAACTAAAGTCAACTTTCTGAGTAACAATAAATAAATCAAGAATGAACATTCTCCACCACCTAGAAATCATCAGGAAAAATGTTTAAACGAAAACAAAAAGAAAGGTTAGCAGTAATAAGACATGGACAACTTTAATAGCAAGCTATACTTTAAGTTCTCAATAATAAGTCTTTGCGATTTATTGCTGGGAGATTTTAAATTTTTATTAAGAATTCCAGTAAGCCCCAGGTTTCTGGGTAATGTGCATCATTGGGAAGAAATGTAGCATATTCAGGCCAAATTTTTTTTTCCAGTGCTTTAGTAAGGTCACTAGAGACTAAAGCTTTCATTATCTTTCCTTATATTGACACATTTTATTACTTTGAAATGTATAAATTTTACTCTGTCAAGGACTTGATTAGTATTATTATGGCTTTGCTTTCATTTGTTTATTTTAATTTTAAGGAATATTACATAGTAACATCTTAAGTTTCCTTTCCTCCTTCTGGACCACCAATTCTTTTTGACCTTCATTTTCTCTTTTGTTGTTGTTGTTGTTTGTTTTTTGTTTCTATTTTCTTTGTTTATGGGCCACATCCATCCACTCTCAGGGATTACTTCTGGCTCTGTGCAGGCTAGGGCACTACATAGAATGCTGAGGATCAAACC
>PVKC010015415.1:0-21468 GCA_004027635.1 Crocidura indochinensis
GTCGTCGGCTGCTGCGTGGGGTGCCCGGGCTGCAGGTGCATGGTGGTCTGGCCGCCGTGCGCGAGCTGGAACTGCAGGTGCGGCGCGGCCCGGGGTGCGGGCGGCGGGTGCGGGCGCGAGTGGCGGTGGTGCGGGGGCGGCGGCGGCGGCGGCTGGTAAGGGAAGAGGCCGGCCAGCGCCAGCTGCTTCGTCTCGTCCTCCTCGCGGGGCTCTTGCTTGATCACCAGGGGCCGCAGAGTCGGCGCCCCGACGCGCTCGTACAGGGGTTCCAGCCTGCCGTCCAGGTAGCCGGCCGCCGTGCAACCGTAGCCCGGAGGAGGAGGAGGCCCGTGCGCGCCTCCGGGCATGATGGCACCGCCGGGACCCACGGGGCCGCCCGGGTAGTCAAACTCTCCTCCTCCTCCTCCTCCTCCAGCCGGAGCCGTGGCCGCCTTGGCCTTCTCCTGCTGCCGGCTGTGCTGGAACAGATCGGCCAGGAACTCGTCGTTGAAGGCGGCCGGGTCGATGTAGGCGCTGATGTCGATGGACGTCTCGTGTTCGCAGATGCCGCCCAGCGGCTCGGGGCCGGCAGGTGGGCCGGGGGGTTGCGCGGGGCCCGCGCCCCGGGAGAAGCCGTAGACGGCGCTGCTGGGCGCGTGCGGGGGACTCTGGAGCTGGCTGCTCATCGGGGGCCGCGGGTCCGCCTCGTAGAAGTCGGCCGACTCCATGGGGCACCTAGAGTCCTGCCAGCATGGCGAGAGCCTCGGCGGCCGCCGCCCACCCACCCGGAGCGCCCCCGGACTGACTCGCTCGCTGGCTCGCTCGCGCGCGCGCAACGCTCCCTGGCCGGCTCCGGGTTGCGACTGGCCCGTGGCCCGCGCGGGACTCGCTTTTATAGCAGCGGGCCGGCCCCGTCGCCCTCTAGTGTCCAAGAGGGCCGGGTGCGTTGTTCTCCCCGGTCTTAAAGCCGACACTTCACGCGCGATCCGCGCTCGTGGGGGGCCGGGGAGCGGCGCCCAAGCAACGCCCAGAGTTTCGGTCCCCGGCGCCTCCTGCTCCGGTGCAACGGCAACAGCAATTGCAGCAGCCAGCTACAGCAGCGGCGGTGGCGATCCGGAGCTCACGCGGTCCGTGCCGGGGCGCTTTCCCCTATTTTTCCCCCCTTGCGCACCCATTTGCAGCCCACGGCGCGGGTGGAGGAGTGGGAGCACTCCGGCGCAGCGCTGGGGAGTTAGTGCAAGGAGATTCGGGACTTCTGGGCTATCACACAAGTTGGAAAAGTCGCCACCGACCCCGGATTCCGGGATCTGGAAAAGCAGAGGCAGGAATTGGGTTGGAGGGGTGCGGGAATAAATTTGGGGGTTGCCACCCGCCTTCTGCCTCGCTGTGCGGGGTGGAGAGGGGGATCCCGAGCCAGGGGTCTCTGTGTTTTTTTGTCTCCGATCTCCAAGGCGCACAAGTTTGGCCGTTTAGCAGCTCTGCGTGTGCAAGTGGTGGCACCATCAGCCTGGCTCCCCAAACCGGCGCTAGGACCTCTCGGGGAGAACAGGGAGTGGAGGCAGCCGCGGCTGCAGAACCGGGAGGACCGGGCCGGTCCTGGGCCCTGGTCTGGAAAACTTTAAAAAACTCATTTTTATTTTTATGTTTTTTTTTTTTTATCTGTCTGGCCTGCATGTAAGGATTGCTCGGCGCTAGGAGTTAAGCGCTGTGATTCCTGGGTCTCCAAATCCCTCTCCCCACTCCCCCAAATGGGACCTTCCAAGGTGGGTTCTAGGGGCTAAGGTAGCCTTGCAGGGGGGGTTACACCGAGCTAGCAACTGAACTTGACTCTCGGATCCCTTTTGGGGGGATTCTCTTATCGCGGTTAGGCGGGGAAGATGGCCGAAATCTACCACCTTTTTTTTTTCTTTCTTATTACCCCCATTTACGTGGGCACCCAGGGAAAACAGGGGGAGCCGAGCCTCTCGTCTTGGCGGCCCTGGGTTCGAGCTTTTCTCTGATGAAAACCCGCCCAGGTAGTCCACGGAGCACTGGGTCCCCTTGATCCTAGGGGACAGAGTGTCCGTCCAGGTGTGTGCGCCCCTCGGTGCAATCACCGCACCCAGTTTTGCAGCGGTAAGGGGTTTGCCGCAGCGCGTCTCCCCGGCCACGTGGCGCCCTGAGCTTTCTACACCCGGATCTAGGGGTGGGGATGTGCCCGAGTTCCCAGGGGCCTCCTGGCCCCACAAGTGGCTCTGTCGAATCTCACCTCCTGGTTGGACTGTGATTGTATGGCACGACCCTCTCCCAGCCTAAGGTCAGGCGAGGTGCCACCACACAAGGGGGAGGGAAGAGTTCTCCAGAGGAGCAGCACAAAACCCCCGCCGGAGGCCCCGCTAGCTCTAGCTACCACTGTGGTCGCAGTGAAGAGACAGCCTCGCCTGGGGACCGCATACTGTGCTTTAATCAAGGTCCTATTCAGCGTATTCCCAGGGATTCTTGGGCCAACTGAATTGGGCACGGACACACACACACACACACACACACACACACACACACACACACAATTTTCAGCTTCAAGTCTCTGGACTGGGAGCAATAGTAGAGCCATTAATAAGTAACCCACAGCCAGCAGAGCACCTGTGCCTCAGGTCAAAGGGGGACCCACATGCACATCAGATATGGTGGTGGTGGTGGGGGGGACCCTGAAAGCTTTGCCTGGGACTTCATGCTGTCTGCAGTGCTGAAATGAAGGGTATTCCTCTTGTAGGTGAGAAGAAATGGCCCCGTCTGCACTAAGAGGGGTCTGTGGATTACCAGGATGGGTCACCAGGCCTGTGTGGTGTTAGATAGACTAACAGCCCCTGCACAGACACACTCAGCGCCACACCAGGTCAGCTGACAGTGAGGCGCCTCAGAGCAGTGGTGGCAGTGGGACAGGCAAAGGTGTTTTGCTCATTTATTCATTCATCAAACATCTGTTAGGACTCACCAAAAAAGTTGGAGATGGATGGACCTGCAACCTCTTTGGAACATCGTGCTCTGGAAATTGCTTCCCCAAATTCAGTTGATGCAATTGTAACCCTCATCATGATGCTGTGAAGATGAGGCTTTTTTTTTTTTTTGAGGGGGGGCATACCTGGCAGTGATCAGGGGCTACTTTTGGCTTTGTGCTCAGAAATCAAATCACTCCTGGTAGGTTTGGGGGACTATATGGGATGGATGACAGGGATAGAACCAGGGTCAGCCACTTGCAAGGCAAGTCCCCAACCTGCTGTGCTACCTCTTCAGCCCAAGGAGGGACTTTTTGAAGGTGATGAAGACTAAATGAGGTGCAGAGGGAGCTGATTGGATTGGCGGTCTTAGAGGAGAGAAGAGAGGTAGTTCTTTCCTTTTCCTCTCTCAGAGTCCCTCTTCCTTCCAACCATGCAATGGAGGAGAACTAGGGAGGCTATGTGGGTGCCTTTGGGGCTTTCACCAGAACCCCAGCATGTAGGCACTATCAGAGCTGTCATTTTCAGCCTCTGAAAGGTAGAGAAAACATATTGCAATGGCAGAAGCCACCCCCACTGGAGTGTTTATTATGGCAGCCAGCTTAGAGAGAGGATTTAAAGCAGGAGTGGACCTTGGATTCAGGCCTTGAGGGATGAGCAGACCTTGGAGCTGGGCCTTGAAGGATGAGCAGGAATTTGCTAGAAGAAAAGGCAGACAGACAACAGGTGCAAAGGTGGAGAGACTGCAAGTGTATGGTGTGTTCTAGTGACAAAGGACAAGATGTCTGCCAGGCTGGAGCGCAAGGATTGCTGGGAGGGGCCTAGATAAGGCTGGATTTGCCTGCTTCTGGGACTGGCTTCCAGGCCATAGCAGCTTGGAAGTAGGATAGGGCCTGTCATACAGTCTTTCACCCACCCTGCTTTGATTTGGGGAGCACTGAGATCCCATTTTGGTTCCCATGGGAGAGGGAGAGAGTCTCCACTGAGTTGCAATGGAGCTGGGCCCCAGAGTGAGGCAAGAGGATGTAAAGAGAGAGTAGGACTGGAGTCTGGACTGGGATTGACTTCTGAAAGGAGTTTCCATACTTGATGGAGGCAATACAGGGGAAAGCAAAGATCCCCCTCTGACTTCCAGGAGCACCCCTCCCACCCCTGGACACCTACCAGACTTGTGGATCTAGGGGAGAAGGTCTTAGAAACTGGCCTGTTATATTACAACTTTCCCTGTGAAACTTCGCAAGCACCTTGAGGCGAGGAGGAAGTAGTAGTGTGACTATGGGCAGCTGCCCAGAAGTGAGGGAGTGTCTGGGGGCCCAAGGCAAGGTAAAGGGGAACCAGTTCTATGGGGTTGAGGATGATCTCTCCAAGACTCTCTCAATGTGCAGAGCAGAAAGAGATGCAAAGACCCCAGTTTCTATAGGCCTGGAAGAGACAGATGGGTGCTGACATCTTTATAGCTACAAAGGAGAAACTCAACAACTGAAGCGAAAATACCTTTTACAGGCACAACTGGTGTTCTGACAGCTGGGGTAAGGAGGCAGAGGTGAACAGAGGGAGTGTGGAGCTCTCTAAATTTTGAGCCTGAGTTTTGGCTGATCCAGGTTGAAACCTAGTTCTCAAGTTATTCACAACTCTCATCATTAAAAAAAAAAAGCAGGATGTGGGCAGTTTCTATTTTACTTTGATTCACCCTTCCTAATGCAACATCCATAAGAGAATTCATTAACTTGAAAGATCTATGAAATTCTGAAGAGCAAACCTGGGACCAATTCTTCCAAGTTCATTTTCTAACCTGCTATGAAACTAAATCAAACGTGAGCTGGGTCCTCTGCAGCAGGACTAATGTAGATAATTAATAAGGACAAATGAGGAGCAAAGACTAGAATTTCAGTTTTCAGGCACTCTGGAAAGGAATGGCCCCTGAGTATCTAATTACCGTGATCCAATAAAAATCCTTAAGACCTCAAGCAGCCCAACAAAACACTAGTTCCATTAAATCACAAATGTACCAGCTAATGAGTTTGGTGCTAATTTGTTTCATGCTTTAGATGTTGATAGGTAAGTCATAGAGACATAATGGAGAGTCCCCTGAGTTTAGTTTCTTATCAACAGAGTCCAACCTCCAGAAGCTAGGCCAAATAAATACCAGCCAGCTGGCATACCTTCTTTCACCAGGAGGCCAATGATATGGGGCATCCCTCAGATCCATTAAAACCCTCATTTCAGGGGGTCCTAGAGGTGTGAGTCAGGGAGAAAGCGCCTGCTATCTGAGGTATGAGGGTGCAAGTTGAATCCTTGCACTGTCCTATGCCAAATGCCAGCTCCAGGCTGTGAGCACCAGCACCAAAGGAGACCCACAAAAATGAGCATCGTGTGTCATTCACCACAGCAACTAAAGCAGCAAGGTAGGGGAATAAAATACAAATCATCCCATCCCAGGGTAGAAGAGATAGCATAGCAGATAGGGCACTTGCCTTATACACATCTGATCTGAATGACCCCAGGCATCCCATATGGTTACTGGAGCACCACCAGGATTAATTCTTGAGTGCAGAGCCAGGAGTAACCCTGAGCATCACCAAGTGTGGTTCAAAACCCCTTTCCCTTAAAAACAAAACAAAACAAAACCTCTTTTTCATTTTCCCCCCCTGGATTTAGACAGGTGACTGCATTTCCCCTAGCCTGTGTTTTCTGTAGATTGGAGATGATGATTCCTTGAAGTACATTTGAAGTCACACAACATTGTAAAAATTGTTTACCTGTCACCATGAGTTAGAAAGAACTAGCTTCTCAGAAATAAGACTAGATTGTGTATTTTGCATAGAAAACCACAACCACAAGTATCCAGGTCCATAAATGACCACATGAGCTGATTCAAGAGGAGAGTCCTTATTCTCTCTCCTCTTTCACCTCCTTTCTGACATTTCTTTTGTTGTTGATGGGTTTTTTTTTTTGCAGGGGCCTCAGAGGTTACATCTGGCTCTAAGCTCAGAAATCGCTACTGGCTCAGGGTAACCATATGGGATGCTGGGGATCAACCCGGCATCTGTCCTGGGTCAGCTGCATGCAATACAAATGCCCTACCACTGTGCTACCACTTTGGCCCTGTTGTTGACGTTGTTTATTTTATGCTCTTGGCGCTGCTGAAAGGATAAATGGGCACGATCTAGAATTTTATTTTATTTAATTAATGAATTAATTTTAAAATGATTTTGGATTTTGGGTCACACCTGGTGGTGCTCAAGAGTTAGTCCTGGATCTGGGCTCAGAAATCCCTCCTGGCAGGCATGGGGGGCCATATGGGATGCCAGGAATCAAACCAGGGTCTGTCCTGTGTTGGCCACATGCAAGGTGAATGTCCTGCTGCTGTTCTATCGCTCTGGCTATCATCTAGGATTTTAGTAAAAGAAAATCAAGTCAGGGTTTAAGATTCAGAAAACTAGGAAAATTCCTCCATTACATATTGATGGAACATGGTGGTGGTGAACGACAGGCCCCAGAACTTTCAGTCTAGCATTGGGGGTGCAGAAAGGCAGCAGTGTCTGTTGGCTAATGAGCCCCATACTTTTGTGGGCTCCTGAACAAGAATACAAATGGCTGTCCCCATGCCATCTGCTTAAATATTAAAAGTTACCCATCAAAGGAAACACTGTCAGATAACATATGTTCTCCCTTCTGGTCTTGACAGTAACATCCTGGTTAAACCTACAAGGCCAGATTAAAATTGAGAAATGGATTCAAATGTAGGGGTGCCGGGAGAACCACTTTCCTTCTCTCCCCACCCTCTGCACCACCCAGCAGAAAGTGCCTAGGTTAGGTGGTGCAGCTTCCTAGAAGAGGGTTCAAGTGCTATCCCTGCCCCCGAAAAGCACCTTCCTCCCCATTTTGGCCTCCAGGGTGTGCCTACAGCCTATTACTAGTTCTAAGCAGTTTGGACAGGAAACCCCTTAGTCTAGGTTGAGGACTAGTCAGAAGAAGGCATGAATGAAGCTCTCTAAATGGGGGCCCAGTTCCAGGGCTTGGTTCCCTACATCTGAAGATGATGATAGAGATACAACAGGTAGGGACTCGGTTGGTATCTAGAGCAGGGCAGGACAGTCGTCCTCTGGGTCTGCTACTAGAAGAGCATGTACCAACCACTTGAGTTCTACTCCCAGAATCCTGCTTCACCTCTTGTCTTCCTTTCACCCTGCCCAGCCTGGTGCCAGCTGTGGTCTTTGGTCTGGCCTGTGTCACGACTTCAAGTTGGGCCCTGGATTTCCCCCCGCCCCACCCACCTCTCCCACCAAACAACCTGACATGCCCTTTAGCTGGGCTCTGAATGGTGTCACTTCTGACCTGCGCCCCGTGACTGTTCTACATGTGGAAGGGGACGTTCTTGACCTGGCCTTTGCTGTGCCTCAAACCTCCTACTCTGCTGGGCTCTGGTTCTGCTCTTGTCCAGCCTGGGGATGTTGCACTTTGCTCTTCTGCCTTCCTAGAACGTTTCTCCCCAGATGTTGGCATGCATAAATGTCATTTGAATCTCATCTTCCCCAAGAGGCTTTCCTTGGGGAACAGCCTCATACGGGTCCCCTCCTTCGGACCCCTCCTTGGGTCCACGTGCCTGCCCTTTTCCTCACAGCACGTTCTGGAAAATGGTCTTGTTTACTTATTTCACTCGTTCCCTGTTGGGCTTCCCCTCTTGAGTGCCAGCGCCACAGACAAGACCTTGTCCATCCTGTTCTGCCTGGTTCCAGAGCGGGAACAGGCCTTGGCACATGGCAGCGCCTCAAATATTTGTTGAATGAACACAGAATGGATTCTATTCAAGGAGGTTGCTCCCAGGCTCCCTCCCAGGACTTAGCTTTGTTCCCAAGACTAAGAGGACTGCTCTGAGTGGCCCCAGAGGAGGTAGAGGTGTGTGTGGGAGAACCACCCCCCACCCCATGGCCCTTGGTTCCCTAGGGCAGGTGCTTCTCAAGTCCCAAAGTCATACTACGCAGACCTTGGAGCCTGGAGCTCTCACAGTGCCTTGGGCAACATCAAAAGATTCTCATCTCCCCTTCCCAGCCCTAGGGCAGATGGACCCCCAGAGAACTCAGCTAGCTAAGAGAAAGTACCTCTGAGGAAAAAGTCTCTTTTCCCTGAGGGTTCCAGTACAGCAAGGAACAAGCATGGGAGCAGTGAGTGAAACCTGTTCTCATTGCATAGAACAAGCTTGTCACTCCTGACACAGTTCTGAAGCACCTTGAGCCCAGAGGACCCTGATTCTGCAAGGTGACCCATGAGGGTAGAGCTCAGTCCTTGGACAGGCCACACAGAGTACCCAGTTGGAAGAAAGAATCTTGTGAGAGCTGGTGGCTTTCCCCACCTTCCTCATACTATGAGGATCTGACTGAATTGCTCAAGAAGTGAGTGGTGATTCTGTTTTTTTTGTTTGTTTGTTTGTTTGTTTTTTTGCTTTCTGTTTTTTTAAGTTTTTGGGTCACACCCGGCAGCACTCAGCGGTTACTCCTGGCTCTATGCTCAGAAATCGCTCCTGGCATATTAGGGGGACCATATGGGATGCCGGGATTCGAACCACCGACCTTCTGCATGCAAGGCAAATGCCTTACCTCCATGCTATCTCTCCGGCCTCGAGTGGAGGTTCTTAAACCTCACTTTTGTATGCTCAGCTTTTGACCCCAGATTGTCGATTCCAAAGATTTACATCAAAAGGCATTTTTTTGGAGGTGGGGTTGGAACATAAACAGCTGTGCTCAGTGATTACTTCTGGATCAGTGGTTAGGATTCACTTTTCACAGTGCTTGTTCCAGGTACCCTATATGGTGCTGGGGGTTGAATCATTTGGGGTATCTGCATGCAAAGCAAACACCTTTAGCCCCATGTTAACTTTCTAACCCTCAAAATGTATCTTGAAAGAAATATTTTTAAAAATTACTTTTAGGGGCTAGAGTGATAGTACATTGGTAGGGTATTTGCCTTTCATGCAGCCAACCTAAGATGGACCCAGGTTTGTTACCTGCTATTCCATATGGTTCCCTGAGCCTGCCAGGTGTGATTCCTGAGCACAGAGCCAGGAATAACCCTGAGCTCTGTCAGGTGTGGACCAAAATTTAATAAAAAAAGGTTATTTTTACTATAACACCATGATTTACCAAGTTGTTCATAACAGTTGTTTCAGGCATTAACACCAATCCTACCACCAATATGACCTTCCCTTCACCAATATCCCCAGTTTCTCACCCACCATCCCAGTCTGCCTCCTTAACAGGCACAAGAAAATTTACTTTATATTTGTTACAACACAAAGACAAATGGAATTATCAAACCTCAAATCAATAAAAGTCCGTTTGTGATCATTTTTATACCCCACAGTGATGTTAACGAAGTCCGAGACTTTACTAGGCTGGTTGGTGCTAGTTGAGTCATCTGTGTTATTTGTTTTTATTTTATTTATTTATGTATTTATGTATTTGGTTTTGGGACCACACCTGGTGATGCTCAGGGGTTACTCTTGGCTATGTGCTCAGAAATTGCTCCTGGCTTGGGGGACCATATGGGACTCTGGAGAATCGAACCTCTCGCAGTCTGTCCTAGGCTAGCGTGGGCAAGGAAGACACCTTACTGCTTGTGCCACCACTCTGGCCCCTGTGTTATTGTTTTTATTTTATTTATTGTTGAACTTAATTGGCTTCTAGGCAACTTTTCCACCAGATTTGCAGTCGTCCTGCGGGGCTGACAGCACTATTATATTTGGAGATGTTGCGACCTTGCAGTCCAGGAACTATGAAGCTGGAAGGATTTGGTGGCTTGGAGGTTTGATGAGATTCAGTTGTTTGGGCTTTTTCTTTGTTACAGGGAGTCAGGTGTGGCTGTGAGCTGCTGTGCCTTTGGGCACAGAATCAAAGAATCTGCCTGCCCCCTTTCCAAAAAAGCCCCAGCATTTTCTACCTGGGAAGATTCAGCAGCATGGTGTTCTTTAGGAAATTAGCTGTGGAGCTGAGATCTTTTACTTTTATTTATTTATTTTTTTTTTTGGCAATGTGAGTAGGAGCTGCTGGGCTTTCTTGGGTGAAGGGAGAGGGGAATTGGGTCTCCCCCAATTCCAAGAACATCCCAGTATAATTTTCAGCCTGTAGACCAGTGTCACCAGGGAAGATGTAGCTGCTATTCTTCTGAAAAAGAAATCTTAAGCCAAGGGCTGAAGCAATAGTCCAGGGGTTTGGGCTCTTACTTTGCAAGCAGTGAACCTAGGTTCCATCCCCCACATCCCATATGATCCTCTGATCATCACCAGGAGTGATTCCTGAGCAGAGAGCAGGAATAAGACTGTAGTACAGAGCAGATACCCAGGAATATCGAAGGATGTGGCCCCCAAATCAACACACAATCTCAAATAAAGATAACGTGAGAAACCACATATTGAAATATTAAAATAAGAGGCTTTAGGGACTGACTCACGAATTTGAGTAGCTTGGCTGCCACAGACTAAGCCCCTCAAACTGGAGGGTAAAGCAGACACTGAAGTTACAGGAGGGAAACAGCACCCCCGCAGCTGGATGTTTGTTTGCAAAGGCCTGACCTTAAAGGTCCCACTGTGGTCCTGGAGCCATGGGTGAGAGTCCACTAGCAAGAAAGATAAACTGCAAAACTTGCCATTTTGGACATCTGGGATGCAACCTGAGCTGGGGGAAAAAAAAAAAAAAGCAAGTTGCAGAGTAGCATGAAGCTTCTACTTTTCAGGGAACAAATATTTAAGTACGGGTTTTGGTGCCCAGAAAAAAATCTGTAGGAACCCACATCAAAGAGGGGCGGTGGTGTTCTCTTGGATAGGGGACACCAGGTGCCTCTGAGTTACGTACTCGAGACTAGAGCCTTTCAACAGATGCATGTGTATGTTTATTACTTTTATAGTTGTACCAACTATAAAAATATTGTAAGCCGCCCTAATTTTATAGTTTATAAATTTTTATCATCTATAAAATGTTTTAAAAGTCACCACAACTTACTGTATAAACACATAATGCCATAATGAGCTGCACGCACAGTTTTGTAAATAACTTCAAAATGCTTTTTAATGACCACATTTTCCAAATTAAAAAAAAAGTGGGAACACATTAAGAATGAGTAGTTTCCTGATTTGTGAATTTGTTCATAGGAAGAGCTAAATTATACACTCCACATCATGCTTAGTGTTGCTCTTAGCAAATCATCATTATTTAAAATAAAAACATTTGTACTGATATAGAAAGAACTATGAACCATTTTGGAAAGAAATTCTTTGTTGTTGTTGTTGTTGTTGCTGTTGTTGTTTTTGGTCACACCAGGCAGCACTCAGGGATTCCTCCTGGCTCTACGCTTAGAAATCGCTCCTGCAGGCTCTGGGGACCATATGCGATGCTGGGATTCGAACCACCATCCTTCTGCACGCAAGGCAAATGCCCTATCGCTACGATATCTCTCTGGCCTCTTTTTTTGTTTGTTTTGTTTTGTTTTTGAGCTACACCCTGTGACACTAAGAGGTTACTCCTAGCTCTGTGTTCAGAAGTCTCTCTGGTAGGCTTGGGGGACCATATGGGACGCCTGGATTTGAATCAGTGTCCATCCTGTATTGGCTGCATGCAAGGCAAATGCCTTACCACTATGTTATTGCTCTGGCTGCAGATTTATTATTATTATTACTATTATTATTATTATTATTATTTTTGGGGGGTTGGGCCACACCTGGTGACGCTCGGGGGTTACTCCTGGCTCTGCGCTCAGAAATCGCTCCTGGCTTGGGGAACCATATGGGATGTCAAGGGATGGAACCTCAGTTCGTCTAGGTCAGCCATGTGCAAGGCAAATGCCCTACCACTGCACCACCCCTCCGGCCCAGGAATTAATTTTTTAAGGGAGAATAAAAAGAATTTATTTTTTTAAAAAACAGAACATTGGATGCAAGTGAATTTTACTTAATTTTTTTCTTTTAGGGCTACCTTGGCAGTGCTGGGACCACTCATAGACATGCACAGGGTATTGTGTGGTGTTAGGCCTTGAACTCAGAATTCCAGCACGGAAAGCCTGAGAGCTACTTCCTCTGTTTACAAATAGATTTTAAATGGATTAAAAAGGTTAATTTTCAGAACACATGATATAGTCATAAAACTACACCTATAAGACAGAGTTTATGAAAACCTAGGTTGAAATATTGCACTGATCAATGAGTAGAACAAATAGCATTCTTTGCTAAGCAATAGGACAATATCCAAGTGTCCTTTGCCTTTCACCCAAAATTCGGTGTACAGAAACATAATCCCCAGAAGCTCTCATATGTGCGCCAGAGGCATAGCCTGGATATTGATCCAAACACTGTTTGTAATTGCAAAACACTAAAAACAACCCACGTCTGTCTAAATAGAAGACAGGTTAAAAAAGCCCAGAGTAACTGGTTAAGAATCCTCTGCTGTGTCTGTTCAAATGGAGTCGGAGAAGCTGCTTATTCCAAGTGGAAGAAAGTGCTAATGCTTTCATTAATATGCACTCTACTTGCATACATGTGCCCCTGAGTATGCACAGACTGTGCAGATCAGATACGTACTTGCTGTACTTCCTTTTTTGGGGTAAAGACAGGGTCTATGCGAGGACTTCTTTCCAGCTAGAATATCTTAGGAAAGACCCATTAGCATGGAACTGAAGAAGGACTTGCAAATTGGAGGAGACATTTTTCTTATACTTCAACATTTTTAAAGAATTGGAAAATAATTACATAGTAAAGAATTAAAATTGCTTCAAAAATGGCTAAACATCTGACTGCTGAATATGCCCCGAGAGCACTTGAGATAATGAGAAGGCAGTTTAGCTTTCATTTTTCTGTAACTGAGCAGAACTCAAATCCCCATAAACGCTCCAGGAACATTTATTTCCACTGTGGTTCCCATGAAAATCTAGAAGCCAGTGAGTTAGAAGAAAACTCTCTCTACACTCTGACTGCATGTCCCCCACCTAGAGCAGAGCGTTTCCTGTCCTGATTGATAAAGAGTTCAGGGACTGCGGGTGGGGCAGGGTTATCCCTTCTCATCCCTCCAATTGGTTGGTCTCCACCATTTTTCAGTCAAAATTCCAAAGGTCACTCAGAAAGCACATAACCCACTAAGCTGTCCAGGCACTCCCTTTTGGTCAGATAACCCCCCGCAGCCCAAATCCCAGGCAGTGCAGGCGCCTGGGAACCAGGGGAGCAAACTTATATATCCTTGTCTTTGGTGAACAAAGATGGGAACTGTACAAACTGAGAGTTTCCACAAGTACACTCCAGAATCCCATTTGTATTATAATTAATGAGAACACATTTAGCTTGCATTCCAGATCCAATCATTTTATCATAGTCAAGGTGCAATAACAGTTAAACAAAAACCAGCATGAGTCACGTGTCTCTTAACTGTCTGCTTACAAGAGTTTGGCTTTTCTCTAAAGGAAATGTTCAGGCAGTGATTGGTATGGGGTACTCTGGCCTCTTTACTGGGAAAAGGTGACAGCAAAGCAGGTCACATGACACTTGATGGTTCTTGGCATGGAATGTGAACATTGTCTGAATTATTGTCTAAAGTATTGGTCACTCCACTGTGACCCCCCTACCCCAGTGGGTGTCTCCCCATCTCCCCAAGCAGGAACTGATCATTTCTTTCTGCATCTCCTTCATGGATGGGAGGGGCATGTGAGGAGTGACAATATGCATGGTGGATGCACAAGTGACCCTGGACTTGACTTCAGACTGGGCAGTCAAGAAAGGCAATAACTGGGTATTCAAGGCGCTCGGGGTTACTCCTGGTTCTGTGCTCAGAAGTCACTTCTGGCAGACACAGGGGACCAAATGGGATGCCAAGATTCAAACCACCATCCATCCTGGATCAGGTGCGAGCAAAGCCTTACCACTGTGCTATCTCTCGGGCCCTGCTGGCCCCTTTTGGGAGAACATTGGTCAACTTGAAGTTTTTCTCTACTAAACAGACTAGTTTTGGCATGCCCAACTGGCATAGCCTCTGACTTGGATGTCTGAAGAGGACCAGGCCAAGATCAAAGTCATAGATGGCACTTTCCACCCCCTCAGTTGGGCTTTGCCTCTTTGCAATCTTTCTCATGGCCAGGAAAACAAGTCTCTGGCTGAGAAACTGAGAATGCTCATGCTGAGGGATTTCAATAAAAGGCTTAGTCTCTGTTGTCAGAATTAAACCTTTATTTATTTTTTTTTTTGGATACAAAGCTTGTACTTTATTGTTGACCTATATTCCCTCAGTTTTCTTTTCTGGAAAATGGGAATGGCAAACTCTTTTTCCAAGGAGCTATGAGGAATAATTTAAATAATCCATTACTACTCCTTAAGTAGATATGGAAGATTGGCTCTCCCAGTAAAGAAAAATAATAAGGTTACTGTGTGGAGAGTTATAAATACTTCAGTTGGGGTCAATTGCAAAATCTTTTTAATATCAGTTGATTCTTTTCTTTTTTATTTTCTAACTTATTTTAAGATCTATACCCCCAAATCCAACAATGTATCTAACACACAAAATATCTGGTAAGTATTCCAATCACCTCCACAGTTGAAAAAACAGTGATTGGAGGCACGTAAGTGTGGTGGTGAGAAGTTGTGCTGTAGAAGAAAAGACCTCAGAATGTTGTGCTTTCTTTTTATGTAGCATCTGACCTTGTGGCAGGCCCCTGTCTCTGTCTATAAAGCAGCAAAAATATGATAGAAAAGGCTTCACTATGATTGGCTTGATTCACCTGAAGATACAGCTCATGACAACTCCACTCACCAGGAAGTGGGGCAAGAGGAACCAAGAAAGAAGGGGGACACAAGATTTTAAGCATCACTCTACCCCATTCTCTAATGAACTTTTCCCCTGCGAGTATGGGGAACAGACAGGACAGAGGACATGAAACCAACGTCCAGGCTTAAAGGAACCACCAAAAGACACGAGTGTATGACATCAGTTCAGTCAAGTTAGTTACTAAATTAAAGATTTTTAGAGGACTCAAACAGAATCCAGAGAATCTATAATGCGTCATGCATAGAGTTCAGAATATAGGAAAAATAGCTGCCATGTTCAAACCGAGCCAGTCCAATAGACTCATTCTTTTCTCGAACAAGTTGTAAACCAAGCAGTGAAAGATTATAGCTATACTGGCCTATGTAGTGCAAAACTGGCCTTCTTGGGAAGAGAGGGTGAGAAAGCCCCCACACTGCCAAAGCCAATGCTTGCTGACTCTATCACCCAGAATCACCATTTTTCTGATGGCCTGTCTCTGATCCTCTAAGATTCACTGCAGGGACACAGGTCTGATCACACTTCGGGTACATCAGGTGTTGGGATGATATCACCAGGGATTTTTTGGAGTGACTGTGGGACCCCCTCCCCCATATCTTTCTCTTCCAGGGAAGCCTGGCAGCTGTAACCATGCCCACATACACAGTCACTATGCTAGAATCGGGCCTTCTTCCAGGAGGCCTTGCACCAAAGAATATACCCCTAAAATTTGTAGTATCATAGCTGTGAATTCCTAGACAACTTCATTTGTTTGATGTTGTAATCCCAAAAGGAACACCCCAATTAACAGACTGGACATAGAACAAGAGCTTACTAAACTCTGCCATTTTATTAATGACTTCATTGGTGATTACAAAAATTCCACAAATGAGGGCCTGAGAGATAGCATGGAGGTGGGGCGTTTGCCTTGCATGCAGAAGGATGGCGGTTTGAATCCCGGCATCCCATATGGTACCCCGAGCCTGCCAGCAGCGATTTTGAGCGTAGAGCCAGGAGGAACCCCTGAGCGCTGCTGGGTGTGACCCAAAACAAAACAAAACAAAACCAAAAAATTCCACAAATGAGTCTGCTGTTTGAACTTTTTTTCTTTCTTTTTTTCTCTTCTCTTTCATTTTATTTTTTTCTTTCCATGTTTTCAATAACTTTGCTTTCACTTATCTGTAAACAATCATTATGATCAACTATGTCAACTATGCATTTTCTTGAAATAAAAAAAGAAACATAGTAAAAATACTCTGGCATACTGAAAAACAAGGAAGTAGCTCACTCAAAGACAAAGGCAATACTGGAGACCAACTCCAGGGTGCTTGGGAACCTGGAAAAGCAGATAAGTCTTTTAATGTTTTAAAGGGGCTGGGACTAGAGCACAGTGGTAGGGCTTTTGCCTTGCATGCTGCTGACCTAGGATGGGCCTGGGTTTGATTCTCGACATCCTGTATGGTCCTCTGACCAATTTCTGAGCCCAGAGCCAGGAATATTCCCTGAGAACCATAGGGTGTGACCCAAAACCAAAAGAAATATTTTAAAAGGGCTATTATGACATTGTTCAAGAAGAGAAATGTGTTTATTGTAAAGGAAAGGATAGAAAACCTCAATAGAATGGAAACAACAGAAACAAAAGAACTAAATGCAAATCCTCAGAATTTCTAGAAAAGTTCCTTTCAGAAAAAACTAAGGCTGTCAATACCATCCATTAAAATCTCACTCAATGAAGAGATCATAAGGAAAAGTCAATGACATGGAAGAAAGATCAGTAAAACTATCCACTGTGAAGAAGAGGCACTTTGAGGTGGTAGAGACTCTTCACATCCACAACAGCAAACACCAGCATTTCAGTGACCTGTAGGCCTATGTTGAAATGTGTAAGGGTCCTCAAAGGATCAGGAAAGAACAAAAGGATTATATTGGATAAGAACATATGTTTGGGGGCCAGAGAGTTGGTGCAATGGTAGGGTGTTTGCTTTGGACGCAGCTGACCTAGGACAGACTATGGTTTAATCCCCTAGTATCCCATATGGTCCCCCAAGCCAGGAGCAATTTCTGAGTGCATAGCCAGGAGTAACCCCTGAGCATCACCAGGTGTGGTCCAAAAACAAAAAAGCAAATAAACAAAAAAAGAACATGTTTGAAATTCAGGAAAACTCAGGGAAGTTCCAAGAGGCATGTTTTCTATAGAATTCACACTTGGCAAAGAGTGTAGCTGTTACAACCATAACCAGCAGTGCTGGCAGGGATCAGATGGGACTTGCAAATCAGGAGTTTCTTCTTGGCCCTTGTCAGGCATGTGCTCTGCCACTGGGCCTGTTTTGCTTTCTCTGGCCTGTGAGTAAGAGCTTGCTTTATTTATTTATTGATTTATTGATTGATTGGTGTTTGGATTTTGGGCCACGCCAGGTAATGCTCAGGGATTACTCCTGGCTATGTGCTCAGAAATCGCTCCTGGCTTGGGAGACCATATGGAACACTGGGATCAAACCGAGGTCCATCCAGAGTTAGCTGCATTTTACTTATTTATTTTTTTTGTGTGTGTGTGTGTGTGTGTGTGTGTGTGTGTGTGTGTGTAAAACCACATTCAGAGGTGCTGAGGCCTTACTTTTGGTTCTGTTTTCAGGGAACACTCCTTTAGAACCACATTTAGCAGTGCTCAAGCCTTACTCTTGACTTTGTTCTCAGGGAATACTGCTAGCTAGGGTCTAGGGATCATACAGGATTCTGGGGTTAGAGCTCAAGTTTGAAGCAAACTAACTACCTACCTACCTACCTACCTACAAGCACCCTATCTATCTCTCCAGTCCCTGCAAATAGGAATCTAAAAATGACAGCAAGTTACCTAAGGACATGGTGGCTGAATTTCTGATGGAGTGAAGATGATTGGAAATGATAGCTATGTATACAAGGATGAAGGATTGGCTTCAAGTTTTTAACATCTTTATACTACAAGTAATTGCTGATGCCTTTCACTGTGGTACTATGGTATTGGTAACACAAGCTGATAATATAATGAGAACCATTCTGATGAAAAGGGCAAAGGAAGTGAATGGAGGCTTGGGTGGTTCCTATGAAGTGATACCATATAAACATGGGCAGAGGTACTCAGACATGAAACTGTGGTTCTCATGTGTACTCCATAGTCTGGAGCATGTAGCTTGTTAGGCCATTGGGCTATGGTGCTCCCCTGCCAGGTCCTGGGACATGGTCTGCGCATAACCTGCTTCAGTCCTACAGCAACTGAGTACCTGAAGCTTTGGCTTGCAGCTGAACCTGGTGGATCTTCAGACTGGGGCTGGAGTATTCTGTTATGTGGATCAATGATGTACTATTAGTGATATTTTGGGACCAGAGCTAGTGCAGAAAAGTTAGAAAAACAGCAAATAACCCAATAGTGATTGAAGGCCTTTCAACTTCTCAACTCTAGCTAAGACAAGTGCCCTACTTGTTCTGTGACCTGGAATTTGCACCAGAAACAGAGTGGTTTCAAAGAAAATATTGAACAAATTCCTTAACAATAACTCTAGCCTCATATTTTATGAGCTTCAAATATTTTTTAATTTATATTTATTTAATTTTTGGGGGGGGCTAAAACTGGGGTTAGAACTGAGAAATTACACATGGAGGTCTCAGGGGACCATAAGGGATGCTGGGAATTGATTTGGGTTAGGCACTTGCAAGAACTAATTTTTTTTTTTTTTTTGGTTTTTGGGTCACACCTGGCAGTGCTCAGGGGTTACTCCTGGCTCCATGCTCAGAAATTGCTCCTGGCAGGCACCAGAGACCATATGGGGCACCGGGATTTGAACGGATGACCTTTTGCACGAAAGGCAAACGCCTTACCTCCATGCTATCTTCCGGGCCCCGAAAGAACTAATTTTTAAACTAAGTTTTTGCAAAACACTCTCAGGTCTTATTATCAAATAATTAAATTTGGATAATCAATCATGCAATATATTAAATAATTATGAATTGGATAATGAAGATTGAGTCTATTTATCTACAATCTACTTGCCATATTTACTATAAAAAAACGATTCCCCTGTCCCAGAAATCATTGCTCTGTAAGCTTTAAAATAGATGAATACTTAAATGGCTGAATTCTTATTGTAATTTCCATATGCAGTTGTGGGAATTGTGTGTTTTGGCACCTTAGGGAAAAAATGATGTGTGTTTCATCTAAAAGAATCCCTGTAGGAAACTGGTCTCTTTAGGGAAAAATAAAAGCTGCTATGAAAGTTGAGATTTATTATTATTTTTTGTTGTTTTTGTTTTTGACCATATCCAGTGGCACTCAGAGTTTACTCCTGGCTCTGAGATAAGAAATCTCTCCAAACGGGGTCGGCGAGGTGTTGCTAGAGGTAGGGTGTATGCCTTGAAAGCGCTAGCCAAGGAAGGACTGAGGTTCCATCCCCCGGCATCCCATATGGTCCCCCCAAGCCAGGGGCAATTTCTGAGTGCTTAGCCAGGAGTAACCCTGAACATCAAACGGGTGTGGCCAAAAAAAGAAAAAAGAAAAAAAGAAATCTCTCCAAACAGGCCCGGGAACCATATGGGATGCCAGGCATCAAATCTGGACTTTTCCTGAGTAGGTTGGATGCAAGGTAAATGTTGTGTTATCACTCCAGCCTGACCTATTATTCTTTATTATGAACTTTATTCACTGCCACAAGTTATAATTCAGAAAGCTATGTTGTCTTCTTAAATGTTAGGAGAGCTTTAATAAGCTAATAACTTTCTATCTAAAGTAAAAATAAACTTTTAGTAGGCTTTGAGCAATTGAAGATACAAATATATATTGGCCACACCTGGTGGTGCACAGGGGTTACTCCTGGCTTTGTGCTCGGAAATCACTCCTGGCAGGCTTGGGGGACCATATGGGATGCTGGGGATTAAACCCAGATTGGGATCAAATCCCAGTCAACTGCATGTAAGGCAAATGCCTTACCTGCTGTGCTATCATACTGACATTATAAAGATATATATTGTAATCCTAGACCAGTACCCAAAAAAGGAGACAAAGGGATGTGGTTATAAATCAACAGGCAAGTTAAAATAGAATCTTAAAACTTAGTCAATTAAGGGGGGAAAGAGAAAAAAAATGGAAACAGAAGAACAAAAGCAAAGAGCAAAAAGCAATAAGTAATAAAAAATAATATAATTATAGGTATAAATCTAACCTTATCACTAAATGAAAAAGATTAACTTTCTGATTAAAAGGCATAGACTATCAGAATGGGTTTGAAATGTTTTATGACATTATATACTGCCTATGAGTAACATACTTTAAATATAAAGACTTCACTAGGTTGAAAATCAATGGATGAAAAACTATATTATGTAAAACTTAAGCATACAAATACTGGAGTGACCACTAAAAATCAATAAACAGTGCAATGCCAAAAGTATTACTTGGAAAGGGTCATTTCTAATAACTAAAGGCCAATACAATATGAAAAATCTCAGATTATAAATATATACACACCTAATCACAAAGCCTAAAAAATGTAGAATGCAAAACAGAAAACAAAAAGGCATGATTAAGAGGCTAAAAATGGGAGAAAATTTATATTATATTCCAAGTCTACCTACTTGCAGTTTAAAATTTAATACCAGCAATTTAAATGCCTATTCTATCAACATCATCACTAAAATGTGGGATTGAGTACTTTGAACAATTTGTTTTTGAACAGTGAATTTTCTTCCAGAGTCAAGACAGGCCTGTTTTCCTGACCAAGGTCATTTGTTGGTTGTGTGTCATCCAGGGAAGCATGAAAGTGTCTCCTGTATGGGGTCAGGAGCCCAGTGGCTAGAAAACGCCTGCCCTGAAGATGAAGGTCATGAATTTGACCTCCGTCCTGGTCATCTGTGTGTGTGTGTGTGTGTGTGTGTGTGTGTGTGTGTGTGTGTGTGTGTGTGTGTGTGTTTTGGGGGAACCTGGTTCCGGTAACTCTGCAGGCACATAGAATTATGTGACCCACAGAACAAGGCAAACAGGGTGTGCAGCTGAGAATCTGTGAGCTCTGAGGGAAGAGCACAACCTAGAGAGCACCAACTCTGTGGCCTCAGAAGCAAACACTCCAGTTAGAATGTTTCAGCTTGGGGCCCGGGAGATAGCATGGAGGTAAGGCGTTTGCCTTTCATGCAAAAGGTCATCGGTTCGAATCCCGGTGCCCCATATGGTCCCCCGTGCCTGCCAGGAGCAATTTCTGAGCGTGGAGCCAGGAGTAACCCCTGAGCACTGCTGGGTGTGACCAAAAGAAAAAAAAAAAAAAAAGAATGTTTCAGCTTCACACTCCAACACATATGACTTCCAGTCTTGGAAACTCTAATAGCAGTTGGAAAGAAAAGGGAATAAGTGTCTACTATGTTCTGACATTGTTCTTCCTGACCTCCTAAATTCTAGTGGCTTCCCAGACACAAGGCTCCAGTGGCATTATTCCTCCCTGTGACTTCATAGAGTCTGTCTTTCTTTTCTCGTAAATGCTGACTTATCTTTGATCTGCTTGCTGAGTTTCAGGAACACATCCTGGCCCCTCTGGATATGTGTGTGGGACGATGCTTTGCCAAAGCTCTAAGTCCCACCATTCCTCCTATCTAAAGGAGGAATCCCCCCACTCCTCTCCCTTTCAAAAATTCACCCCACTTCTCAAAGTCTAACAGTTATTGGTCATGTATTTTTGCTCATTTGTTCACCTTGATTCTAGTCCACACAGGAGAGATAATAATATCTATATTAT
>PVKC010015416.1:0-21468 GCA_004027635.1 Crocidura indochinensis
CTTCCTTCCTTCCTTCCTTCCTTCCTTTCTTTCTTCCTTCCTTCCTTTTTCTTTCTTCCTTTCTTTCTCTAAACTTTATTCTCTTCCATTTTATTTTTATTTTTAATTTTTATTTTTTCAATGACTTTGCTTTCACTTATTGGAAACAAATATATTTTGATCAACTATTTCAACAATGTGATGCTAAATAATAAGGTTTTCATCCTTAATATTAAGATGGTTTTGCATTCTTCAGATTTGGAGACAGATTATGGAAACGCTGTGAAATTACTCCCACCTTGATATTCTCTAGATTGTGGTGCAGGTTCATTTCAACAGGTAGATAATGGTATATAATGACTTCTTTCATTTTAATGACTTATTACAGATAATACATTAATTAGCATCACGTTCAATCGTGAAGCCTTAGTATTGTCATATACAAAGAATAAATATATTTTAAATATATTTTTAAAAATTCCCCCCAAATCATAAGTTGACCTAAATTATCTTTTGACCCAGGACATCTTTTATTTGTCTGCAAAAGATACAATTGAGTATTTGCTCATTCTTATAGCCTTTAAATATGGTGTAAGATTTCAGGAAGCCCTGACCAACTGAGCAGTCAAAATTGCCTAGAAATTATCTAGATACTACAAAACCAGTTCAACATGGCACAGGAAAATCAGGGCAATGAACTGACTAGCACCACAAATGAAGCTAATGAAAAACACATTAATCATCTTCATCTCAATGTGTTAATTCACAACATAAGTGTTGTATGCTTGTACTATATATGTATTATATATGTAATAAATATATAATAAGATATGAAAGATAATATATAGTACCTAGAACTAATAACAACTTCTAGCATCACATTCAATTGTGAAGCCTTAGTATTGTCATATACAAAGAATAAAAACTTACTTATCCTCTATAGTCCTTATTTCTTCATCCATAAATTTGTAATGATGATAGCAACTAACCAGTAGGATTTATCTTTTTTTTTTTAAAAAAAATAAGATAAATACTAAATTTAGTGCTTACTTAAAACTAGGTAAAAGCTCAATACATATGGTGGTCAGAAAATGCTGATAATTAATTATTGTTATTACTATTGTAATAATTATTAAAAGTAATTATTTTTATTACACTACCCTTTCCAGCAATTCTAAGAAATTCCAATATCATCTTAAGTAACTTTCACTTTCAATTTCCCAGCTGCTCTGGAAAAAAATTCTCTTTTAGAACTGATTTCTTTTTTTCCAACATGAAATTACCATTAAAGTGTTGGCAATGTAGATAGGGTCATTAACAGTTTAGAAAAGAAAGAGAAGGGGCTGGAGCAGTGGTGCAGTGGTAGGGCGTTTGCCTTGCACACGGCTGACCTAGGATGGACCTTGGTTCAATCCCCTGACATCCCATATGGTCTCCCAGCCAAGAGCAATTTCTGAGTGCAGATCTAGAAGTAGCCCCTGAGCATCACGGTGTGTGGCCCCCAAAAGAACAAACAAAAGAAAAGAAAAAAAAAGAAAGACAATATTTTACAATTTAAAGAGTTAAAAGAAGAAGCACCGATGCTGCACAATTTTTTTTTACTTTGATCATATGATTCTTCATTAAAAAATACTTTCTGGGGCCAGAGCAGTGGCACAGAGTGGTAAGGCCTTGCCGACACTATCCTAGGACAGACATCAGTTTGATCCTTCAACATCCCATATGGTTCCCCAAGCCAGGAGCCATTTGTGAGCACTTAGCCAGGATTAAGCCCTAAGTGTCACCAGGAGTGTCGTCCCCCCCCCCAAAAAAAATACTTTCTATAAGGAAAAAATGTTATATAAATTTGCAAAACATATCCCACTAATACTAATATATAAGCAATAACTAGACAAGTTAATTTGTAAAAATATTGGCAGTCATATTAATATATCATACAAGTAATCTTAAATGATAAAGACCATTGGGTTTTAAAATTAGATAGAAAATACTCGACTTAAATCTTATTCAGAAGTAATTGGATATCCTGACAACAAAAAAGTGACAATACATCTAATATAATCTATTATTATACTTAGGTTGTTATGTGATTTGCTATTAACAACTATTGAGTATCCCTAATAAATAGTAAATTAAAACCTTAAAAAATAAATTAACTAAGTTACTGTATGTATTAGTTAATTACTTAATTAATAATATGAATACTTAATATCGATATTTAAGTTAGTACTATGTAGATCTTTGTTTGCTGTCGATGATGGTGGTGTTGAACATCTCCAAGCAGAACTGTCAGTTACTAATGTACTACTTATAGGTTATGCAAGTTATGTAAGTACATAATGAAATTGTACTGTAGGCAATAAAAAACATCTCAATTCATTTTTAAAAGTAAACACATTTTTCTTAGGATTATAACATCTAATATATACAAGACACTGACAGACTTAACAAAAAATTTTAACCCCATCAAAAATTGGGGAGAATAAGGGCTGAAGAGATAGCATGGAGGTAAGGAGTTTGCCTTGCATGCAGAAGGCTCGAATCCCGGCATCCCATATGGTCCCCCAAGCCTTCCAGGAGAGATTTCTGAGCTTAGAGCCAGAAGTAACCCTTGAGTTCTTCCAGGTGTTACCCAAAAACAGACAATAAAAAAATTGGGAAGAAGAAATGAACAGACAAGTTCACAAAGAAGAAATACAGATGGCCAAAGAGCTCAAGAAAAAAATGCTCCATATAACCAAACCCCTGGGAGATGCAAGTCAAAACAACAATGAGGTACCATCTCATGCCACAGAGACTGGAACACATTACAGAGACCAAGAACAATCAGTGCTTGCAGGAATGTGGAAAGAAAGGAATTCTCATTTATTGCTTGTGGGAATGCCATCTAGTCCAGCCTTAATGGAAAACAATATGGAGATTCGATGAAAAACTAGAAATAGAACTCCCATATGATCCAGCTACACCACTCCTAAGGATATACCTTAGGAACACAAAAACACAACACAAAAATGCCCTTTGCACACCTATGTTAATCGCAGCTCTATTTATAATAGCCAGAATCTGAAAACCACCCAGATGCCCAACAAGTGAGTGGCTAAAGAATCTGTGATATGTTTACACATGGGAATACTATGCAACTGTCAGGAAAGATGAAGTCCTGAAATTTTCCTATACCTGAATGGACATGGAAACTATTAGGCTGAGTGAAATGAGTCAGAGGGAGAGAGCTACACATACATCTCACTCATATGTGGGATTTAATGAAAATAAAAGATAGTATGGTAATAATACCCAGAGACAATAGAGATGAGTTTTGACAGGACCAGCCCATGATATGAAGCTTACCACAAAGACTGGTGAGCATGAAAAAGTCTTAGAGATATTATTTCAAAGACTAAGTATCTTAACATTAGAAAGAAATCTCTAGAGACTTCCACCAGGAAAAAAAACCCAACAACATTACATCTGCAATCTTACATCTCCCCATTAGAAACCTTCAACTGCTTTGAAGTCTGCAATCATATCAAAGTTTCAATTGTAAGCTATAAGGAAAAGCACTGCCTGTGGATACAGGTAGAAGTCTACACTCTAAGTGACCAAATCATTATCTATTACGCTGTTTGCATAAATTCTATGTCACCATTCTGAACAACCTTAAATAAAAACTATTGACCTTAGGTAAACCTATGCCTGCATTGACCATCACTTATTAGCCTCTTGTATACCTTCTAGAAAATATTAAAACAGGGTAAAATAGAGACCATTTGTATTTAAACTTCTCTTTTTCTTTTTAAGTTTGTTCTATAAATTATGCATTCATTATAAATTCATGTAATATAGTAAGTAGTACATGGTTTCCTTTTCTTGGTAAAGAGGAAAATAACTATCCCTTGGCAAACTACTGTATTTTATAAACTTGCCACTGAGCTATTTTGCATCTCATTGTGCAGTCTGATTTGCCAATAGCTAATTACAACCATCATTGATTTACTCCATTCTCACAGTGTTAAAATAATAAAGAGTCTGATGGCATCACATATATGGAACTCATTATTATAGAAGCAGATAGCACATTGTTGCACTCCCCTATTCACATGTGTGCACTTATTTCTGCAGGCTTTCACGCCTGAAATGAATTTACTGGAAATCTAGTTTCTACTATATGTTAAGCCTACAATTCAAGAACAGCCAAGCCAAGGACATAGTGTTCCATCTTTACAATCAAATACAGATTTCCCATTAAAAGGAAAATTTTCTATTTCAAAAGAGTTAATAGTGTGGTCCCTCAAAAATAACTCCAGATGGAAAAATTTTAGGACTTAAAATATTCTGCAATATGAAATACTTTTGTTTGATTGTAATTTGTATAAAATTTGAGTCACTAGATATATTGCATCAACATTTTTCTTTAAAAGATAGGTTGTAGTTAGGAGTACTATCATATTTTCTGATATTAATTGTTTCAGCTATTTTTGTACTTATGCAAGATGACTTCACTCTTATTTTCAGTGATCATTTACGCAAGACATGGTGATATTTCCTACACTGTTTTGCTACTTTCTGTACCAAGTTGGCAATCTTTTCTCACTAATTGCAACCCAACCCTTTTTTCTCTTTCAACTCTATTTAAATTAAAAATAAACTTCATTAAGTATAATGGTTTATTACGTCAAGAAGGGGGAAAACTTCCAATATTACAGTGATTAAGTGTTCAGCCTTTAACTAAAAATGACTATTTCTAAAATAAAGACTACTGAACAAATATTTTCCAATAGTCTATAGATAGCTCATGGACTACAGAAGAGCAAAGCATTGCTTTTTCTCCATATCATATTTCACAGAAAATATCTTCAAGCTATTAGCAGAGATTTAGTATAAATATTTTCTATGATACTTAAGTCATTGAATGAACACTTGAAATATCTAGCTCCAGCTTCTGGAATCACATGATCATAAAGCAGGTTGTTACTAATAGATGACTCTGCTTACAATCACTCCCAAGACAACACAAACCCTATAATTAAAGAAAACACAAGCTTGATAACTAAAATACAAATGAGGTGAATTGGGAGAGATGGAAACTAAAAATCAAACTATGTAAGGCTATAGCAACAGTACAGTGGGTAGAGTGGTTGCCTTGAACACGACTGAGAATCGAGCATCTTATATGATCCCCAATGAGCGCAAAGCCAGGAGTAACCACGGAGAACAGCCGGATGTGGCTTCCACTTCTCCCTCCTTTAAAAATATAGGAAATAAACCTACTAACATTGTAACATATTTTTGGTCACCTAAATTAATAGATGTTTAACATACATTAAAATGTACATGTGCTGTTGTGTCTTTAGCCACTCATCTGGCTACATTGTTTCCAGATTATGGCTATTGTAAATAGAGCTATGACAAACATAGGAATGCAGAGGACTTTTCTGCATGGTTAATAACAGAAATTCTTTGGCTGAATGATCATGAAATACACATAATGAAATACTATGCAGCTGTTAGGAAAAATGTAAGCTATTGCTTACACATGGATAGATATGGAGATTATTATACTAAATGAAGTGAGTCAGAGAGAGAGGGAGAGACAAAAACAATCATTAATTTGTGGGGTATAAGAAAAATAATAGATAGTGATATGATAAAAATACGCATAGACAATAGAGATATGGATCAGGAAGATCAATCAAAGGTAGGAAGCTTGCCAAAAAAGAGTAGTGAATATAGTTAGGGTAGTGAATGTTTCTCTGTGACAGTGATGGTTGGAACTGATCACACTGGACAAGAACTGAATGCTGAAAGGAATAAAGTTTTATGCATGATACCCTTAATTAGCAAAGTACAAGCCATAGTGTCAAAAAGTAAAGAAAGTAGGAGAGAGCAAGAAAAGAGAGGAGAGAGAGAGAGAGGGAGAGAGAGAGGGAGAGAGAGAGAGAGAGAGGTAAAATACCTTCCCTAAAGACAGGCAGGGGAGATGAGTAGGAGAGAAACTGGGGACATTGGTAGTGGGAAATGTGCACTGTACTGCAAGCCAAAGTGTCTAAAAGAAAAAAAATAAGAGAGATAGAGAGAGAAGGCAAGAGAGAAGAAAAATGTATGCCCAGACACAAGCAGGGGAGAAGGCATGGGGTGGGTGAAAGGAAAACTGTGGGCCCTGGAGATGGGAAATGTGCACTGGTGAAGGTTGTTGTATATTGTATGACTTTAACTCAATCGTGAGCAATTTTATCTGTGGGGGAAAAAAACCTATATTATGAACAACCTTGTAACCAAGTTTTCTTTAAATAGTGTATAAGAAAAGAAGAAACGGGCTGGAGAGATTGCATGGAGGTAAGGAGTTTGCCTTGTATACAGAAGGATGGTGGTTCGAATTCCAACATCCCATGTGCCTGCCAGGAGCGATTTCTGAGCATAGAGCCAGGAGTAAACACTGAGCGCTGCTCGGTGTGACCCAAAAACCAAAAAATAAAAAGGAAAAAGAAAAGAAGAAACAAAAGTTCATGTCATGTTTATTATACAGTGTTTTTGGAATTTAAAAATGAGTTATTTACTGTGTTTTATTTTTTTATATGTAAGCGGTAGTTTGGGTTCGTTCACACCTGGCATATCCACACCCTGTGGTCCCTGCTGCCAATGGTCAGGGTCCATGCAGTGTTGGGACTGAACCCTGGCCTCCCCTCCCATATGCAAAGCATGCACTAAGCCCTTTGAGCTCTCTACAACTCTGTGTTTAATTTTTGTAAGGATACTCACTATGACAGTATGAGTCATTATATTTAAACATAGCTAGAATCTTTTTTTTTTTTTAGTGCTCCTTAATTTAGAAGAAGTTCAGTCCTAAATCTTGTTAGTTGGAACTGCTATGAAAAAAGTGATGTCTAATGAGATGATGTGACTTTTAGGCTTTGTTTCATTCAGTTCCTTCAAATTTATTTTTAGGAAATAATTTTTTAAGTTCATCAATGTTATGGATAATGTGCAAGTAATACATATTTCATCTATTTCAAGTAAAAGGTTATGCTGTTACAAGTATAGTTTATGTGTATATTAATAATTCTAAATTAAGTTATTTAGTATTTGACTAACTGTGAAAAATAAAAAAAAAAGGTGTTGCATTACCTGTAAACCCTTGAATAGTTTTCTCTACTAGGAAATGGGGTGATGTGGGGTTTGACACTAACAGGTAAACTTGCTTTATTTTTGTTTATTTCATCAATTTTGGTAAACTTTATATTTCCATAGCATACTTCTGAACACAGTTTAAAATTTAAACTATTGCTTAGGTTTAATTGTAATGTAAAAAAGGCAGTGCATAAATAAAAAAGAAAAATAATATGAAAAGGAAAAAATAAATTTGTTATTAGAATATTAAAAAAGATTAACTCCAAAATCTTGTAGTGCAATGGGACCTTACACCCTGAACATTGACATAATGACCTACACAGGCCTCTTCATTCTCCATTCACCCCTGAACTAGGAAAGCTATCTAGGAAAAGCCAAGATTTTTTACAACAACACCTGGAAGCAATCCACTACCAGGAAAGACCCTAACACTGCTCTGACATTGATCTACTCACAAGAGACTTCCCTTAACACTGAGAAGACCTAAGAACATCAACGACCTGCATACTGGACAGGGCTTTCTGCATTGCCTTTTAATTGTAAGGTGAAACGAAAGGACACTCTGCACCATCCTAACTGCAATATAGGATATGCAGATCTCAGGATCTTTAATACAGAAACATGATACCAACAACAGAGACATCGTGGAAAATAAAAGTGTGTTGGCACTACAGACAACGACTTGGACTGGGCAATCTAGTGTGCCTGGAGCCTAGAGCTGGTCTTATGCCAGAAAACTTCAGGGGTTTGGCCCCCTTGTATTTAGGCCAAGGATTTTCCTTTCCATGACCCCCATATTTTGGTGGGCCGATGCAAACAATCATTGCCACTCTAACGCCATTTTTACTGTGCTCCTTTGACTCTTATCCTTAAAAAGAAACTTTTTTTGAGGCTAACTTAAACTAATATGCATATGCATGGAAATGTAAAAAAGCACTATGCCTTCAATATTTAAGGAGTTACATAATTTTTATGGCATTAGAATGCTTGATGTGCTGCTAAGAAATATGTATTACAATCTGGGGACTTGAGGGACAAAGCAATTGTACATGGGTTCTGTTTTATTTTTCTTAATATTCTTTGGCTGAAAGTTCAATGTTAAGATATCAACAAGGGGATTTATGTGAATTCTGTTTATGCGTGATTGTCTTTCCATTGTAACTTTACCTTGTCCTCTTTCTTTGCATCTTTGTTCTCATAATTAAAAATAAAAAAAGATGAGAACCGAAATGAAAAAGCTACAACCATAAATTACTGAAATAAAGAACATGGTAAGTTATAACAAAGCTCAATAAAAATTCTGGGCAATAGCAGCTGAGAAAAAGATTTAGGAACTCCAAGATGAGATAGATGAAACATCTAGCAAACAACAGAAGATGGAAAAAGGCTGAAAATAAATTGACAGCACACAAGAAAACTATGGGATGTAAACAAGAGGAAGAATAGAAGAATCATCAGGAACCTTGGAAACATAAAGAACCAGTAGTTAAAAAAAAAAAGCATAGATAAAAATTTCCCAGAGTTGAATACAGGCAACCTATAGTATGTATGTATTGCTACTTCTACAATAAAAGCAAAATAAAAATTACATATGGGATAAAAAAAGAAATATAATAAGGGAATAATAAATGGTCAAAGTCATTAGAACTGAAGACTTTGATCTATAGATCTAAGCTTATATGGCAGGAGTATTGATGTTGCATTGGTTAGTCATTGGTGGTGCAATCAGGCCTCTCTTGTGATAGATGTGGTGCTATACCAATGTAATCATAAACTGTATAATTAAAAGTATTATAAACTTGGTATTTATCTTCTATTGAGATATCAGTTGTACATTAGTGATAAAATGTAGTCACATAAGCCAGAGCGGTGGCTCTATAGGTAAGGCGCTGCCTTGCAAGTGCTAATCTAGGATGGACCACGGTTCAATGCCCCAGCATCCCATATGCCCCCACCCAAGCTAGAAGCAATTTCTGAACTCATAGTCAGGAGTAACCCTTGAATGTCAATGAGTGTGGACTCCCCCCAAATATATATATATATATATATAATTTTTATTTAACTTTTATTATACTGTAATAAATGTTCTCATACTATAACTAAGAATTTTAAAGCAAAAAATATACTAAATATACATCCAAGTAAACTATTTTAATGTATTGAATTCAAATATTAAACTCAAGTAGTCTATAACAACACTCAGTTTAGTATACTAAGCTATCTCTTCTTGAGCCTTCCTCTTAAGGTAAGGGGTCCTCAAGCTTTTTTAAACATGGGGCCAGTTCACTGTCCCTCAGATCGTTGGAGGCCATACTATAGTAAAAACGAAAACTACGAACAAATTCCTATGCACACTGCATATATCTTATTTTGAAGTGAAGAAACAAAATGGGAACAAATACAGTATGTGACCCACGGGCTGTAGTTTGAGGACAACTGCGAAAGACAAAAGTCTACATCTTCTTCACACAAAGTTCAATATAATAAAATTCAGGAAAACAATCTCCAGATATAAACAAATTTTAAGAGTAAATGAGCTTTAATGGGTAGCCAAAAATCTCTCACTAGATGAGGAGAAAAACACAAATGCAACAGCATAGTGGTGGCAAACCAATAAAGATTATATTTACTATAAACTCTAAATAAAGGACAATAGGAAAGTACTGATGTGGAACAGAGATAAGTACCAAGTGAATAGCTCTTGTTGTTAGTAAAGAGCCAATAAATGTCAAATTGTGTAACTATAATAACAAATAAATGAACATCAAAATTTGTAATTTTTCAAAAAGAAAATCAAAATAAACTTTCAACTATTAATAACTTGAACTTCCCAAAGGGATTTTTCAGTTTTAGATTGCTACTGTTATTGTTGATGATGTTATTATTGGTACTGTTGTTTAAAAAACAGTATGACGTGTTTTCTCCATTAAGAAAAAAATTTTCATGTTTTTATTTCTTATTCTTTCTGGTAAATACTCCACCAAATTCCTTTATTGATTTATTTTGTTTCCTAAATTATATAATAAGCCTTATTTTTTATTATTTCTTCTCTTGCTAATATTTCTACATTAATAACAATAAGCAAGATAGTTAACACATATTGAGTGGTAAGTGTAGTTAGGAATTTCTTTTCAACCCACTCAGTCTTCTGAAAAACCTTTTGTGGTAGGTAGATTTTATCATTGTCCCTATTGAAGAGATAAAGAAACAAAAGCACAATTCAGGTATATCAAAAGGTAACATAGCTACTTTGTTAAAATTAAAATTCAGTAATAAACGAATAACACAAAGTTAATTACTACCTTTATGATATATGGGTAGATGATATTTTATAATGCAGTTATTATTTCCACAGATAGAAAAACCCTATAACTAACAATATTGAATAAACTTAAAATTAACTCAAAATGCAAAGTCCCTTATGAATACCTTGAAAGAAAATAGGGGCATCTAATTTTAAAAACTATATCTATTGATACAGTGCCCACAATAAAAATTAATTGAGTGTCACGTCTAGCATGAGAATAGTTTAAGAAACCTCAAGTTTTCTCAGGGACCAACTTCATAAAAAAAAAAAATCTACTCCGCTACTCTGCTAGGTTCCTCTAGTAATGTCAAGAGCAACTTTGTTGGTAAACAGATGAGTAGGTGATATCTATCTGAAAGTCAATAAACACAGCCTAATTAAGGATTACTCTTAGAAATACTTCACTCTCCTGGCAGTTAATCTCTGAAATAAAATTGTGAAAGAAGATGCCAAGTTATCTTCCAGAAAATTGTATGAAGAGATTAGAGTAAGCTTGGTAGGAATGACAGAATCCAAGAAAATTCAGACTCACAAGAGGTGATTCTGTATAGAGATATACTCACAAAGAATGGAGAAAAAGCAACAATCTTTGGGGCAAGAACACTTAAAAAATATTTAACTCTTTTAATTAAAATTCTTTTGATGGTAAAAAAAAAGATTCTCTAGATGGTTAAATCAAATATGAAATAAATATGTGAAACATATACCTAAGTAAATTTGAAGTCTTTGATAATATACAAATGTACACTATAAATCTTAGAGTTTGCACCAAATTTATATCATAAAGAGGTATACCTAAATAAAGTAACAGAAATGATTAATCTAGCACAATATATTTAATGCACTAAAAAGCAATAAAATAGAGATTTAAAAAAGTAAAAATGGAGCAAAAGAAAAGTGTATAACAGCATAGAAAATTAGATTTAAAGTAGTGATCTAAGGGTGGAATGATAGTACAGTGAATACGGTACTTGCTTTGCATGTGACCAACTTGGGTTCAATACCAGCACCCATATAGTCTTCAAACTTCGGCTGAGTTACTGTACCTGAGTATAGAGCCAGTAGTAAGCCCTGAGAACTCTCAAATGAGACAAGAGCGTATAACACTAAAATTTATAAGCCTTACAGAACTACCAACACTGATAAGTCGAATTAGCAAGATAGTAGCATTCAGAGTTAGTGTAGAAAAATTAATTATACTTTAATATAACAATATAAAAAACAAATGTAATGAAAATAAAATTAACTATACATGAATAATAGTAGCACATAAAATTTTGGATTATTTAAGAATAATCTACATCTAAATATATGAAAGAAAGATCTAAAGTTGCAAAAATTACTAAGTTATATAAGGCCTAAATAATGAAGAAATATACTATATTCATGAAATAAAATACTGAATATTATTAAGGCATCAATTAAATATATCTATACATCATTGTCTCACTTTTATGGCTTACTACACTCAGTATGATACCCTCCATTTCCATCTATATACTGGCAAATTGCATGATCTCATCCTTTCTTATACATGGTAGTATTCTATTGTGCATATATATGTAAATATACATATATATATATACAGAGAAAGAATATATATAAAGAATATCCAATATCTATTCTAGGACACTTGGGTCATTTCTAGATGTTGGCTATTGTGAATAATGCTGTCTTTCTTTTGAGGAGAATTTTTGGTCCTTGTGTCGATGGCCAGAGGTAGAAATACAGGGTCATATACAGCTCAATCCCCAATTTTTTTTTAAATGTGACCTTAAGGAAATCAATTGCTGAAACAATTGACATTCCCAGAAGCAGTTGATAATGGTTCCTTTATTTCCACATCAATGCCCAAACTGATTCTTTTTTTTTTTTTTTTTTTTTTTTTTTTGGTTTTTGGGCCACACCCAGTGACGCTCAGGAGTTACTCCTGGCTATTCACTCAGAAGTCGCTCCTGGCAGGCACGGGGGACCATATGGGGAACCGGGGGATCGAACCGTCCTAGGTTAGCACAGGCACCTTACCTCCAGCGCCACCGCCTGACACACACCCCCCAATATGGAACACTTCACGAATTTGCGTGTCATCCTTGTGCAGGGGCCATAATAATCTTCTCTGTATCGTTCCAATTTTAGTATATGTGCTGCCGAAGCAAGCACCCAAACTGATTCTTTTTATTCTTTATGATGTATCCAGTCTGATTGTTGTGAAAGCATATTTTATTCTTGGCTTACATTTACCTGATGATCAGTGATGCAGAACAACTTTTCATGTACCTTTCAGCTGTTTGCATCTCTTCTTTGAGTAAGCTTTTGTTTAAAAAAAAATCCTGACCCTTACTTTATACCATACACAGAAATCAGGTTTAAAAAAATTGATCAGGGGACTGGAGAGATAGCATGGAGGTAGGACGTTTGCTCTGCATGCAGAAGGATGGTGGTTCGAATTCCAGCATCCCACATGGTCCCCCAAGCCTGCCAGGAGCAATTTCTGATCTTAGAGCCAGAAGTAACCCCTGACTGCTGCCGGGTGTGACCTCAACCCCCCTCCCCAAAATTGATCAGATTTTAGAAGGCAGGAAATAGGAAGAACTTGTGCTTCCATCCTCCTGCAATCACAGAAAAATCGATACCAAAATTTGAATTAATTTACATGGAAATGTTTGAAATCCCCAAAATAAAGCTATCTCAGCAAAGAAAAGATAGAGCAGCCCCAGATGAATTGGTGACAAATGTATATCCTTGCTATGAAATCAGTCATACTAAACAGCAAGCAACAAACTGTGATCAGAGATGTCTAGGTGCAGAAATTTACCCTAAGAAACTGGTATGACAGGTTACACCAAATATCTTGTACCTCAATCTTACCATGCTATAGTTATTTACAATACCTGCGTGGAAGGCAAGAAATTATACGGGTCAAAATCACCAGAAAATATCACCTTAGAGTTTTTTTATAATTTGGCTAGCAGACTTTATTGACAACTTCTTCTGTTTAACAAGTCTTGAGAACAAATTTGTGTGTGTGTGTGTGTGTGTGTGTGTGTGTGTGTGTGGTTTTTGGGTCACACCCAGCAGTGCTCAGGGGTTATTCCTGACTCCATGCTCAGAAATTGCTCCTGGCAGGCACCGGGACCATATGGGACTCCGGGATTTGAACCGATGACCTTCTGCATGAAAGGCAAATGCCTTGCCTCCATGTTATCTCTCCGGTCCCAGAGAACAAATTCTAACAGTGAATTCCACCCACCCAAAATCATAAATGAGCTCAGATAGGTAGGAAGACAAGAAATTTCACTCAAATCTAGCAACAGATCTGACTCCTGCTAGTTTGTAGCTGAGCACAGACATGCTGTGTGTCTATTTCCAAAGGCACCCTACAGACCTCCCAAAGCACAGTCAGTAATCAAAGGGACCTTCATTGCCTATTGTGTTCCCACTTGGATGTCTAGTTCACATGACTGAAACCTTGACCTCCACATACACCCACACCCCAAACAAATTCCACGATAGTGGAATAATGGCAAGGCAATATGGGTGCTGCCAGCCATGGGTAAAATGAGTAAATTTGAACCCAAAGTTGCCATTCACTCAAACTTTTTAAATTTTGTTTATTTATTTTGGTTTTTGGGCCACACCCAGTGACACACGGGGGTTACTCCTGGCTATGTGCTCAGAAATATCTTCTGACTTGGGGGACCATATGGGACTTTGGGGGAATCAAACCCCAGTTTGTCCTAGGTCAGCGCATGCAAGGCAAACGCCCCACCGCTTGCGCCACCACTTCGGTCCCCATTCACACACTCTTGATCTTGATATATATGTAACTTAGGTTACTTGTGATCTTGAACATCGGGTTGGCCATCTGACATTTTCTTATTTTGAGTACAAGTCTCACTGGTCACTCATAATTGTGCACTCCTGCTCAAACTTAGCTACAGGTAACTCTGAACATTTTTAAGGTTTAAATACCGGAACTCTTGCATCCAGGTACACAAATGTCCCATGAACAGACAGTCACCTCCTGAACTGCTCACACTTAACATAAAACTTTGAAATGAGCATTGGTGATTGCCTGTCACTAGCCTGCTCTAGTTTGTTGCACAAGTGCTCCTGGCAGTGAAACCCCTATGTATGGGTTGCAAACCAAACTTGTTTGATTTTGACTCATGGGTATGCCTGAATACTAACTAAATTCAACTCTTCTTAGTTGTTGCCCATGCCTGCTCAAATTCAGTGAGCAATTTCTGCCAGGCATCTATAATTTTGCTATTTGATTACCCCTCAATCTTACTCAAACTTAAGGCTATAGACCTTGCACACAACCTCCCAACACTGGATCTATCCAGGTCCACTTGATTCATTTGATATTACATTTGCCAAGTGCTCACAATTACAAATTGCATACTACATGCTTAGTGTATAGTTGGTACTACAGCCGCTGTAGGGAAACTATAACCACAAGCCCCAGTCACTGTTCAGGCCCACTTGACTTCAATTACATACTTAAACCACTGCCAGGCCCTAGCAACTGTAAATCCCAAGTTGCAGTTCAGTTCTGCTCAACCTTGGTGATGTAACTGCTACAGGGCAAAAATTTCCAGTGGTTTCCCAGACCTTCACAGGCTCAAAACCATTGCTACCACCTGGAATTTGAGATTGTGTGTCACTGATTACCACCCGAGCTGATTGAACACAGACCATCAGTCTCAGCCTTCACATAACATCATGCATAATGAAAAGATGAAATAATTCACTGATGAATAAAGTTGAAAACCTTTGATGAACCCAAAGCACATCAGAACTATCTATCTCACTAAGGAGAATTTCAAAGCAGCAAAGCTTAGTGATGCTTACTGATTGAAAACATCACTGGAAAATAACTTCATAAAGAATATATATTGTTATTGCTTGTTTGTTTTTAACTTTTTGTGCTTTGTTTTTATTTCAGGACCATGGTTATTATGTGGTGGTTGTCTTTATTGCTGTGGTGCTTTTGGGATTTTTTGTTTGATTTTTCTTTTTGTAATGTTGTTATGTTTTTCTTCCTTTTTCCATTTCTTCTCTCAAATTGATATTTATAGCCTCTAGAAGGACTCCACCTATTTTTTTTGCTTGTTTGATTTTTTGTGCCCCATTTTATTTTTTCTTTCCTTCAAACAGAATTACATAACTTGAACCATCTTGCTCTGCTTCACAAATTGAAGGGAAAATAATGGAGGATACCAAGACTAAAGAGTTGCCAAACAGCTGTATAATCATTTAGTAGAAATAAAAAATGATCAGACTTAAACACCAAATCCAAAGCCATTGACAACAGAATTGATACCCATTCTACAACAAGCTAGACACAAAGGGGACCACTTATACTAGCAGCCAGGGGGTAAAGGAAAGGGATATGGCGTGCATGCTGGGAACAGGGGTGGAGGGAGGACAACATTGGTGGTGAGAATGCCCCCGATTCAATGTCACTATGTACCTAAAATATTACTGTGAACGATATGTAATTCACTTTGGTCAAAATAAAAATTATTATTATAAAAAATAAAAATAAATATAAAAGAATATATAAGAAAATTCTAAACAAAAATCATTGGGGTAAAGTGGGACAAAGAGATAGTATTGGGAGTAGGGCTTTTGCCTTGACTAACCTGAGTTTGATTCCTAGCATCCTGTTGTCCTTCTAGCCTACCAGAAGTGATTCCTGAGTGCAGAGCTAGGGGTAATCTTTGAGTATGGCTGGATATGAGCCCCCCCCCCAAATTCATTGTGTTAAAGTACATAGTAGTTCAACTAAAAATACAATTTTCAAAGGGTTTCAACAGCAGAATTATAAAAATAAAGCATCAAATCAGTGAGCTCACCAGTAAGGTACAATTCTTTTTTTTTTTTTTTAAGTTTTTGGTTTTTGGGCCACACCCAGTGATGCTCAAGGGTTACTCCTTGGCTATATGCTCAGAAATCGCTCCTGGCTTATATGGGACACTGGAGGATCGAACCACGGTCTGTCCTAGGTTAACACATGCAAGGCAGACACCCTACAGCTCGCACCACTGTTCAGGCCTCAAGGTACAATTCTTGACCATTTATACAAATAATTCACACTCCATTATCCCTTAAAGTAAAACTTTCAAAGTCTAATTTTCTTGTTTTGACACATAGAACAGTAATTCAGAAAGCAAAAATGTCAAAATGGGCAATATGCACAACACTTGAAATACTTTTCATTTATAATTGCATTTCTGCCACTTGTAGAATGCCAACCAATAGACAAAATGTTAAAAATATTAATTACCATTCCTTGTGACGAAAAATTACCTTGAGCAATGATATAAATATGACATATTCTTTTTTTTTTTTTTGGTTTTTGGGTCACACCCGGCAGTGCTCAGGGGTTACTCCTGGCTCTATGCTCAGAAATTGCTCCTGGCAGACACAGGGGACCATATGGGGCACCGGGATTCGAACCGATGACCTTTTACATGAAAGGCAAACGCCTTACCTCCATGCTATCTCCTGGGCCCCAAATATGACATATTCATGAAGGAAGATCTTTGACCTCATAAATATTAACCTCAAATATTTGTTTGAACAGTAAAGATTGAACTTCATATAACTTTCATATCAAGTTTTTTTTTAATTTTCGCACTATTAAACATTGTAAAAACACTCTGAGCTTGAAAGTAGTACAAATAGGCACTAGCTCAGATTTACTTGGTCAATGGCCACCATTCACTAAATCAATTGCTATGATTCACTGACTAAACTTTGATGTCATAGCATATCTCCAGTGCCAGCTGTGTATCAGTCTTGTACCAGGTAAAGAATATTTAAAGATAAATATGACACATTCTGTCTTCTTTATGGGTATATGTATAGTCAATAGTTTCTATTATAAAAACTAAACACATATTTGCTTGTCTTTTTGTCACTTGGCATAGTATTGGCTGAGGCACCAACATCTTTCCATTATAAGGCCTTCACAACCTAGTTGAAAAAATAAGACATGACCGCATTTATTATCTATTGCTGTGTAACAAATTATACCAACCTACACAATTTAAAACAAAATTCATGTTTTATCACATAGTTTCAGTGAATCAGAAAACCAGACTTGGCTTCCTGGGCCCTCTGCTTAGCATCACACAACTGCAAATCAAAGTGTAACTAGGCTGCATTTTTAGCTAGAAATTCAACTGGCAGAGAATATGCTCTCAGGTACTGAGGCTACAGGCCAAATTTATTCCCTTGTGGTTCTTGGACTGTAGCTATTAGATTTTTGTCTATCATCTAAATTCATCTCTTACCTCAGTGCCTTTAAACACCATTTACTTTTTCAAGATCACCTAAGGGAAGAAACCCTCTAGAGTTTGTTTACAATCGAGAACCTGATCAACATAAATATGGAATAACATTCCATCACTTTCATCACTCTGATAAATAGTAACAAGATATGATTTTCACTCACTCTTGGAGAGGAAATCAGGAGGTATATATGGAGAGTGGGGAATATCACTAATCTTCATATAATCTGCTCATGATCAGAGAATCATAATAAATTAAACCATCTAAAGTATCAAAAGGGAAATAGTAAAATATAGATAACCAGTTTTCTAAGCACATAGGTAATGAGTAAGAAATAATTGTATAAAAGAAAATAATAATTAATCTTACCTATATTCTAGGCTGAAAAAATTAAAAATAAGATTCAAAGTACATAGAAATTTGTAGGAAAATGCTGAAACTCATAAAAATTGTGTGTTTTTTAATTACTTTGTCATTACTAGTCTCTTCAAATGTTAGGATTTAATTTACAGTGTTTGCATACAGAATCCACCTAATCCTCCAAAAAAAAGCATCATTATCAACTAAAAAAATATAAATGTATTTATTTCAATTTTACTGTATTTAATTTCAGCAATTCAACAAATGTTATTAGTAGTATTCACCATTCCATTTTGAAGCTATAGGAGGTGAGAAAAGAAAAAATGGCAAGGAAGAGGGAGATGATTTAATGGCAAGGAAAAGGAAGATAATTTCTCCAATATTCTTACAAAGCACACTCTCACTGAAAAATGGGCCCAAATATGGAGACACTGATAAATCGTTAACATAGACTACACAACACAATTTGTGATGCTAATGTGTGTTTATAATCTTTATAGTCAACAGAAGTGGTTTCATAATTAAAGGAAGTGGGCATTTATGGCTTGTCTTATTCAAATGTTTTTTTATTCATTTCTGACTTCCTTATTTAAACATTCTTTTCTTTCAAATTAGTCAGGAGATTCTTTCTCAGTGAGCACAAACCACATGGAAAGTTACAGTTTAAGTTGCTTCCATTTCTTAGTTCATGATGAGCCAAAAGAATCACATTGCTTCAGATCTAGAAATCCAACTTTAAAAATTCATGCTTGGGTTAAGTAAAAGCAGAAGAATTTCCTTCCCCAAAGACAATGTTAGGAGAATACTGTGAGTTCATAAATGCTAAGTCTATGTTCACAAATACTGATCAAATGATCCAAAAGACTAAATCAACCAATATATCCTTATGTCTCCATTAATTATGTTAACTAAAATAAAATTATGTTATTGAAGTAGATATCTGATAGAAATAAAACATGATCTTTAAACCTGGAATTTTATGGCATGATAGATAAATCAATACCATTTTATATCCCAGATGTCACCCAGAAAAAGATAAGTCTTACTAGTCATGCTGAGTAAAATAAGTCAGAGGGAGAGATATATAAACAGAATAGCCTCATTTATCTATGAGTTTTAGGAAAAATAAAAGATATTATTGTAATAATGCCCAGGGACAATAGAGATGAGGGCTGGAATGACGGGCTCATGATATGAAAGCTCATCACAAAGTGTGGTGAGTGCAGCTAGAGAAATAGCTACACTAACAACAATCATGACAATGTTAATGAGTGAGAGAAGTAGAATACCTGTCTCAAATACAGACAGGGGTGGGGGAGGAGGAAGATGAGGGTATTGGTAGTTAAAATGTTGCACTGGTGGAGGGGGTGTTCTTTTTATGACTGAAACCCAACTACAAACATGTTTGTAATCATGGTGCTAAAAAATATTTTATTTAAATATATGTGAGCCTTAATCTACTAAGAAAAGAAGTCCTAGGCAAAAACTTCTTATTTTATGTAAATCTCTATAGTGGTTGGGTCTAGGATCTAATACTAAACTCTTAGTAGCAATGCTTTGATCTCTATCTACACAATGTACATTTAAAAAAATGGGCTTGATAAAAATGGTTTGGTTAATTTCTTGACTAATTTTTATCATATTCACTTCTTTAAATATGTTTTCTACTGTCAGATGGTAGTAGGGCACAAAAGTATAAATGCAAGAAGGAGTATCTCAGTAGTGACATTAAATCTAAAGGTTAGGGAAAGTTTCTTTGAGATGATAATCTTTGAAAGAAAGACTTCAAAGAAAATTAGGAGTTGAACACATGGTAATGTGGGCAAAGTAGAAAGTGATAAACATGCTGAAAGGAGCAGGACCATTTGTGCAGCACTGCAAGCAGAAGAAGACAGAGGAGAAGGCATTGCTGGAGAAGAATAAAAGAAAACTAACTTAGCATTTTGTTGATGCAAGGTCACCATAAAATTTAAAGTGAATTGAAGTAGGAAGCAAATGTTTAAATAAATAACCAAGTGAATCATGTGACGTAATATTACTCCAGAGGAAAATTATGTCTCATCACACTATTTAAGACAATGAAACATTTTATTGTTAAGCCTAAAAATAGAATTTCAATGTATTCCTAGCTTGCATTTGTGGAACTACCTTGTTAGAAAATCGTTATACTTTGGGAGCCACTGTTTGTTTTATGCTCCTACCATAGGTGTTATTATTTACTTTGCAGCTGGGGTCTAAGATATGGTAAGATTACTTAATTTTCCACTTCCTGGACGTAATAACAATCGTCACCACAGAAAATGCACTCCGGTAGTAAGTTTGAGACTGCTGTCTAATAGAGACAAGTATCTTTTCTTGCCAGTTTTAATGACTGTTTCCTCATCTTTCACTTCTGACAGAAGAATTTTTCTGAGTGCTTCTGAAAGACAAAATTCTGCTGGTCAGATTACAAGTAGACAGGCAGTACTTCTTTAATTGATGAATGGTGTGAGTGTTATGAGTCACTAAGTCCAAATCAACTCAATTCAACCACTTGAACTATTAAGTCATATCTTAACAATGCACAGTAGGGAATAAATGTTCATTGCTTTTAGGAAACAGAATTCATAAATAAAAATAAGAAATTATTTGGGATCCTTTATTGATTTCATAGTAGAGACAAGTCAAATAAACACCATTTTCCAGTATTTCATCCCAGAGATCAGAAGCTTAAAAGAAGCCAATTTTTAAAGTCTACCCATTAACCTCTGTCTCTCTGTTATCTTGTGTTAGGCTTTTAGAGAAACTTCTACACAGCCTTAGCTCCTTAAACTTTGTAATCTCATGAAAAGCTCAGAAGACTTGACATATCTTAGGAACCTGTTAAAATAATGTTAGTATATTAAGCTTAATGAAAATTTAAAAGATGGTAGAACTTTTCTGAAGGTCAATGAACAGTTTCCTTAATGTCTTTGCAGGTATTTTATTTTATAATATTTCTCTTTTGTTTCATGTTTTCATTTGGGGCCACACACAGCTTGCTCAGGGCTTATTTCTGACTCTGTGATTCCTGGATATCACCCCAGATAATGTTCAAGGGATCATTTGTGATGCTGAGATCAATCCTATTTTGGCAGCATGCAAGAGAAATGCTTTACATAAGGTACACTCTCTCAAACCTGTATAATATTCTCTTAAGAAAAAATGTCAAAAACACCACTTTAAGTATGATTTCCTTAGATATTTTTTTTGTTTGGCCACACCCAGTGACACTCAGGGATTGTTCCTGGCTTTGCACTCAGAAATCGCTCCTGTCTTGGGGGACCATATGGGACGCCAAGGTATAGAACAGCAGTTCATCCTAGGTTAGCGCGTGCAAGGCAAACACACCACCTCTTGTGCCACCGCTTCGG
>PVKC010015417.1:0-21594 GCA_004027635.1 Crocidura indochinensis
CATACTTAGCTAATAATAGGAAGAACATGTATTAGCACTTAAAATAAAGAACTTTATCAAATGACATAAAATATATGTTAATTTTGAAGCCAAGCAGAAAAAATTTTAAGCTAAAGAAATAAATGAACTCTGAATTCAAAGAACTTGAGCTGCTCTTACATTATTCAAAATTCTCTTGACTGTTATAAACATATAAACCCACTTGGCTTTTGTAAATTCATAACCAAGCATGTACAATGAATGAAAATTTAGTCCTAAGCATCCAATTATTACATTATATTATTATTTATATTTTATATTTTACAATATATAAATATTAAATTTCTGCTAGTAATAGCTGAATAGTTTCAGGGTTAATTATCTGTTGATCAGAACATATGGGCAACATATGGATTAACATGTTTCTTTTTTTGAAAGGAAGATCAATTTTTCTGGTTAAGATCTGTTAGTGATTCTTTAAAGAAATATTCTGCAAATTTTGCATTTTGTGTGATTGATTTAGAATGTAATAATAACTCGGAATTTAGGGCACCAGGTCCATCAAAATTCATGGTTAGAGAATTATGGAAAATTTATAGGAAATGTGTATTTGTAGAAATATTTTCTTTTGTGCTAAGGAATTCTTTTACAAGGCCCTGCAAATTTTAATTTAGCATCTAAATATTCTGTCTAGTGTCATTTAAAAATCAATCTAAAGAGGGTAAGGACGCAAAAAAAAATCAATCTAAAAATCCAGAGTTTAATTTTAGGTTCCAAATCTCATACATATTTATCTTGAGGAAATTGAAAGATGTTAGACATTTGCAGAGATAAATAATTAAATGAGGAAGATGTGAGATTAAATATGAAACAATTGTGTAAAAGTATTTTTCCCAATACTCCTTGAACGTTTTAGATTGGTATTTTTTGAAAAGAAGAAGAGAAGTTGGAGGGTTTTTTTAGATCATATTTGCCCTTCAAATGGGTAGAGTAGAAAACATATTTAATATCTTCCTTTAATGGCAAGGAAGATATTAAATATGTTTTCTACTTTTAAATATTTAATTAAAATGGTTTGGTCTGAGGAATTCTCAAATTAGAATAATAGAAATTTGGAATTTGAAGAACTAGGGTGATAATTTGAAACAAGATTTCATTTTATAAAAGAAAAAATAAAGCAAGGATGTTTGGTTTTAAAGAGAATGACTTAATATCATAAATTCATTTTCAAGGAAATTTTAAGGTAGACATCACCTTCATATAATAGATAAAGAAGCTAAAGTCTATACAAATTGATCAGTTTGCTAATCAATTTGTTAGCTAACAAGTTTCCAAGTCAGAAGTATAGGCCAATTTTCTAGGTCTGTTTCTTGTTCACAAATTTATGTCATGAGCTCACTTAAACATACTCCTATATTTGGCATATCTTTATTTTTCTTAAATGCAAAGTCAGACTTCATAGGTATGAATGAAATGGGACCAGAGATTCTCTTTTGTGATAGGTTTTCTGGTAATTCTGATGCTGCTGATCTTGCTTATTTTGAATAACAAGGAATTATATTTCTACATACTTATTTAAACAAAACAAATATTGAAACTAGTTGTTACTAGTTTTCTAATAAATTTTTATTTTTTTAATCTAGGTGACATTGGTTTGCAAAATTATATATGATTATATTTGTAAAGGTACAGTATCACTATATTACACCTATTATAATGATGTCAACATCTTTCCAATACAACCTAAAAAACACTTCCTATCTACTCCTCTCTATAAATAAAAAGTCCTGATTTGCAATATAGTTGTGAGATTTGATAAATTTAATTTCAAAAGTTGAAATTTCACTTTATGGTCTGAAGAAGTAAGTTCTAGTTTTTCCTTTTACTACTAAAAATCTACTCTTGGGAAATTTCAGAAAATGTTTTCACACTAACAAGTAGATACTGAACTAGATTCTTGCCCTGGAGTATTTAAATTTGTTAATACTCAACCTTAATTGTTGATCATTGTTTCTGTCATTGGTTGAAGATGAATACTATGATTCACCATAGTGGACCTTAATTAAGTGACTTTAATATTCTTCTATATTCCCTACTTATAAAAAGCTAATTCTAGAGTCTTGAATATTTTGATGCTTTTCAAGGACTTTCTTAAAAGTGCTTGAAAATTTTCTTCCCAAAAGTTGACTTTGAAAAGTAAAAAATGCTTGTTGAGTTTTCTCTACCTTGGAATAAAAAGGTGAGTGTCTTGAACAGAGAATAAGGTTGCATTAGTTTAGAATCTGTGAATTAGAAGAATTTTGTATAAGACTAGATCTCTAGCACATTATCTTATATCATATATCATAAATTTAAAGCATTGCCTATACTTAACACTACACTTAAAATAATATGTAAGAAGGCCTCCACCAAATGGTGATTAGCTGAATTAATGAGACAGTAAGTGAGTTATTCTGTAGTTTAGAGAAACAGAGCTATGGTAATTCTAATTAATAGTCTTTCATTTGATTTAGTTGATGCAGCAGGGAAATATGAAAAGTAGTAGCTTATCGAAAATAAAAAGGGAAACATAAAAGAAAGACTATTTCTCTTTTTTCTCCTATTTATATACTACTCCCTGTCATTTCTTGCTATTATTTTATTCCTGTAAATTTATCTGAAATATTGGTCTTATATTCCTACATGTGGTTTTATAAATTAAAAATATGCATTTAGGAGATAATACAGTTATATAGAGAAAAAACAAACTCTCTTTGTTGATATAATTTTGCATATTGTAAACACAGCATGAAATGTATAGATAAATGTGTATCATATCTTCCAATTTATAGAAATAAGTTCAGTGCTCAGAAAAAAGTATATAAAATAAAAGACCATATGCAGGATGTGCTATTCTCTTGAACTAAACTTAATTCTGTATATTCATAAAATTATGACTCATATCTTTGAAAAAGTAGATATCAAACCTGGATTCACAATAAGTTATCTGAGAAATGGCTGTGAAGGATGCAAGGAAAAAGTGTGAATATGATGAAAAGGCTTCAGACTAATACATGTTTTGGACATCTGGAGGAAGAAAAGAAAGGAAGAAGAATTAGACTAGAAAAAAATGAAATTGCAAGGTCAGTTTTATGAAAGCTTCAGCCATACTATTGAAACACTTTCAAAGTAAAGTCATTCAGGGTGTTCCTATATCCCAAAAGATGGCACATTTTAGACTGAGCACTAAAAACAATTGTCTCAGAGGGTAAGAAACTATATAAGCAGATGCATAAAAACTATTTTCAATTTTACAATTTTTTACTTCAATCAGTGAATTCTATATATGACTTAAAATTATAATATTTATTGGGATGTCTTTCTTCAGCCACTGGCTACTTAAATCTATTTACTCTAACCACTAAGTCAGTTCACTTTGATTGCCTCTCTGACTAATTGTTTCAGGAATGTCAGTTACATAGCTTCTAGAGGATAAGCTATATTATGTGATTCTTGCTGCCTCAAACTTTGCCAGCCTCTTGACTACTAATGAACCAGCACAGCCTGACTTTTCTTGTTGTTAGCCTTTGCCTAAGAGGCAAAAGCTTCCTCTTACTTCCACTTACTTTCCTTTTTAGTAATACTGGTCTTCAGAACTGTCAACAAGCATCCCCACACAACTCATTCTTAGACTTGGCTATTGTTGCTATCTGCAAGTGACATTATGCAACTCTTTTGAATTTCATTTTTTTTTCTTTTTCTGTGAGGGTTTCATTTTCTCAGTAGGTTTTTCAGATAATTTTAACTCTTGTTTTCAGCCTGGAACCCTGGAGAGAAGATGGAGCAATTCTTGAGGATTACAGTTGCCTCATCAGGGAAGGGACAATAGCATATTCTCCCACAGGGAGGAAGTGTCCTTTGATATATGGCAGGAATAAGCCAAATCTGTAAGCATAATTTAGGGTCACTGAACCAAAGTTCACTAGAATATCTATCCAGATATCTTTTTTTATCTTGTTTTATTTTTGTTTTGGAGTCACACCCGGTGACGCTCAGGGGTTACTCCTGGTTATGAGCTCAGAAATCGCTCCTGGCTTGAGGGACCATATGGGACACCTGGGGATTGAACAGCAGTCTGTCCTAGGTTACCACGCGCAAGACAGATGCCTTACACCCTGCGCCACTGCTCTGGTCCCCTATACAGATATTTTAACCCATGTTCCAGAATCAGAAAGCATTGGCTGAACAGTTGCACTTCCTCATGTCACTAAAAAGTAAGCTTGCTAATCGGCTGTTAGACTTCTCACTCCAAGACAAGAGTTCTCTTAGAAAATGACCTTAGTGATTTTTCTGGCTCTTTCTCTTTATATTAATTGTATATTCATGGTCCTTGGTTTCTTCTAACTTCTGTGGGGTCCCAATTAACAGTAAGCAGTCAACTCTGCTATTCTTATGGTGATTAGTTTCTCATATTGCTGAAATGTTTGACTAACAGTCTTGGCTGGATATTCCCCTTACAAGTATGTTTTTCCAAGTCATACTAGGTATTCAATTTTCAATGATCACATCACTTGTACTCGGGTTAGTGTACTACACACCACTCCATATGGCGTCCTTCTTGTTTACAGGTATTCAGCAAGACAACTCCAGGTTCTTCTTGACCTTTTGTACTCTGAGATAGTTTAAATCCCAAGAAGGGAAGATATCAGAATCAAATCAAATGGCACAGTTGTTAATGAAGGATGCATTATGGAAGAAGGAAGAATCAGAGATGCACAGGGAATGGCTTGAGCTGACCTTAGAGAAATGAGATCAAAGTGCAGGACTGTGGAGGTTGAGGTAGAAAGACAATTTGACCACAGAGAAGAGCTAAGAAATTTAGTCCTAACAGAAAATGGCATAGTAGAGCAGCTGTCCAACTAGTTCAGTGCTTTGTTCCACAACTCAGTCACTGACTGAGCTTGGAAACCACATGGTGGGAGAACAGTGTAGTAAAACAGAATTAGGTGGCCATTTATATTCAATTTCACTTGCAGGCAATAGGGATGCAATGAATCCCTGATTGATGGCTAATATTAACTAACATAATAATTTATTAGTAAACCAGGAACTGTGTAAGAACTTTTGGGGATTTTTATTTGTTTGAAGCCACACCAGGCTTTTGTCTTAGGGTAGGTGCTATTTCTGACTTGGTGCTCGGGGGACTACTAAGAATAAAACCTATGATGTCACACATGTAAGACAACTATTCTACACTAATATACATTCCACATCCTTTCTTTTTTAGGAGGGAGGAAGGTGGGGGGCTATGCCTTGTAGAAAATTTAACCCAGGAACTCCAAAAATTAAAGCATGCCATCTAGTCTTTTAAGCCATTCCCCTGGACTGTAATGATGTTACGATGTCTTTTTCATTTCCTTTTCACAAGAAAATTGAACTGACTTAGGTTATAATTTATCAAAGGTCATAAGAGATTGTTTATTGTAACAAAGTCTATGCAACTTCCCAATAAAACAATTTAATGCGTACTGACAATGCACATATCCTATTTATGAAGTTTCACTGAGTTCTTAGAATAGGAAAAAGGTCCTTCAGTCCTAAATCCATAAAATATTTCAAGAAAACATAGGAAGAACACTATATAATATTGAATATAGAGACAATTTCAGTGCCATCGACTAAGAAAACAGAAACAAATATAAACAAATAGGACATATAACACTAAGAATCTTTTGAAAAACAAAGAAATAAAAATATATCTCATACACTAGGAGAAAATCCTTATGCTCCACACATTTGACAAATAACTAATATCAAATGTATAAATCACATGAAAAACTTGATAAAGAAAAGCAATCACCTTCATTAAAAATGAGGAGAGGGAGCTGGAGAAATAATACACTGAGTAAAGTGCTTGTCTTGCATGTGGCCAACCCAGTTTCAATCTGTAGCACCCGATTTATGTTCTGATCACTGCTGGAAATTATTTTTAAGTACAGGGATAGAAGTAACTCTTGAGTATTGCAGAATGTGGCCCCTTACAAATGGAGAGAAGACATGAACAAAAACTTCATCAGAAAAGATATACATATAGTCAATAGGTATACCAAAAATTTGTTCTGCATCCCTTATCATCAGGGAAATGCAAATCAAAAAATATAGTAAAATATCATCTTGCAGTCAATTAAGTGTGGAATTGAATTTCATTTATTTCATAAACTTCAAATATAATAATAGCTGCTAAGCTTATAGTCTGTGTGATTCCTGTTTCAGCCTCCCTGCTGTCTCCACACCACAGGCTGCTCTGCTGCTGTGTTCTCATCTTGAAGTCTCACATAAGCTGCTTCAGTCTAAAAGAGTCTAAAGGTTTCACACTAACTCTCATGAGGAATCACACTTTGAGTCCTGACCTTCAAGATACTTCAGAAGACTCTAATGACAGTTCCACGATTCTTTTTTTATAAAATTGATCAAAAATGTTAAAAGCAACCATTTCAGGTAGAAAATAAACTGATGTATTTATTCATGGAAATCTTCTAAACATTTGGCTGAATAGGATTCTCTTATCTAGATAGAAGTTTTACCACTTACCAGTTTGGTAGGAAAAGTCATTTTTGAAAAATCACTAATTACTTAGTCATGTAAAGCTTATTTTGTACACTACATGGATATAATGCAGTATACATTATATTTTATACATGATACATATTGGTTATGCACACAGTTGTGATATTTCTCAGTAACGTAGTGGAATTAACCACTGATACATACTGGAATTTATGGAAACATTTACTAAATGTGACTGAAGCCAATATTTTATTTGATAAATATCTCCCAAAAGGTGTAACTACCAGAGACAGAATCAGATTACCTGGTGGTCTGGGATGAAAGAAACATACATTACTGTCATAAGAAAATATTTGGGAGAAGGTGGACATGATATAATATTAGATTTCGGAAACCTGTAGGATGTTTGCCTTGCATGCAGAAGGATGGTGGTTCAAATCCCGCATCCTATATGGTCTCCCGAGCCTGCCAGTAGTAACCCCTGAAAGCTGTCGGGTGTGACCCAAAAACCAAAAAAAAAAATTTATAATTGATTCTGTGAAAAAAATTTGCATTTAAGATGAATGCATTGTGTTGTACAGAATATATTTAAGGTAGCAAGCAGTCTGATGAAATCTTGGTTCAAAGAACATGTGCATATACTATCAGATTTTGCTCACACTTGCTATGTGTGACTTTCTTCATGAACACTGATATACACTGTGATTTGTATCCCTCTAGTCCATTTGTTTGAAGCCTCATATTAAAGGTCTGTTCAACTGCTCAGCAGAATTTAACATTGATAATAAATTATAGGCCTAAAATTGGCCATTTGACTCAAGAAATTCTCTGTTCATCATAATGAGTTGCGGAAATGCAATCATCTTTCTTTAGCCTCTCCCCAGCCATTGTTGGGGGCGCTAGAGACCACTTACAATGTTGCTTAGCACTCAGGCCTGATGGTTCAATGCTCTGGCCTGCAGGGTCCCAGGAACAAGACTTTCTGCTATACTGTGTGGGATAAAAGTAAGGGTAAAGGAAATGAGGATAGGATGTGTCAGGAATTTAATTCAAAGCTTTCAAGTGTAACCACTTGAACTTTTTCTTGGACCCTTGTAATCATATTTTTAATTACTTCTCTTATGAAAACTTATTAAATAAGATATCTTTCTTCAATTAGCCTTCCCTGTCCATTGAACTTTAAATACAGAGTTGAGTAATGTTTAAAAAATAGTATTTCTATGGTCATCCCCAGTCAGATGGGGAAGATGGATGCTATATATCTTGTTCCATTCAGAATTACTCCTGGCTTTGTCCTCAATGATCACCCATATGCAATTCCAGAAATGAAGCCAGGACCTGCTATTTGGAAGTCAAGTAACCCCTGTACTATCGCTCTAGCTCATTAATGAGTATATATGTATGTATGTATGTATTACGTATATATATTATACCGCTTTCCATAAGCTGACACAATTCTTAATGCAGTTTAAGCCATGTAGTAAAACAAATATGCAGACTCTTCAGGCATACTTGCATTTTAATTCTTAATTTTACTTTATAGAAAGAGATAGGAATAAAATTTCAAGAATTTTATTTTATTATTTTTATTAAATTTCTTTATTTAATCTTCATGCTTACAAAAATGTTCATACTGGGGCTTCAGTCATAGAATATACACCAGTGCTATCTTCCCACCATCAGTTCCCCCATTTTCCTCCCATGCTCAAATCCCCTGCCTGTCTCTTAGACAGTCGTTCTGCCTATCTCCCTCATTAGTAAGATAGCTTGTATGACACCACCCCAAATCACCCAAAAGTTGTTCCCCAATTTCCTCTTTCCTTTTCACCTAACCCTTTGATATATAACACTATCAAATGCTGCCCCCCCTCCCGTCCTGGTGAATTTTATACTTGGTTAATAAAGAAAGGCCAATTTTGGCTTGCATGCTCAGAGAAACCAGCAGGTGAAAACCCACTAACACCCTGATTCTTTCCTGACTGGTTTGGTTTATTAATTCTTTGCTGCCCTTCTTTGGACCTGTCCACCTGAGGGTAGAAGTGCAGTGTATGGGAGTAATTTCACAATGTTTGATTTATTTTGCAATGTGGGTAGAGTTCTAACTGCACTCACCACTCTTTGTGGCAAGCTTCATGTCATGAGCTGCTCCTCCTAGAATTCAGCTCTATTGTCTCTGATATTGTTGCTATATTATTGCCAATATTTTTCTATTCCGTAGATGAGTGAGGCCTATTCTATTTCTATCCCTCTCCCTTGGCTCACTTCACTCAGCAATATTCTCCATGTCCATATTCATGTATATGCAAATTTTATTATTTTATTTATCCTAACAGCTGCATAGTATTTCATTGTGTAAATGTACCTCAGTTTATTTAGCCTCTCATTTGTTGTTGGGAACCTGGTTGTTTCCAGATTCTGGCTATTATAAATAGTGCTGTGATAAAAAAAATAGGTGTGCACAGGACATTCTTGTATTGTGTTTTTGTGTTCCTAGGGTACCACTCTATGAGTGGTATTGCTGGATCATATGGGAGCTCAATTTACAGCTTTTTGAGGAATATCCATATTGTTTTCAAGAAAGGCTGGACTAAATGGCATTTCCACAAGCAGTGTATAAGAGTTCCTTTCTCTCCACACCCAGGCCAGCACTGGTTGTTCTTGTACTCTGTGATATGTGTCAGTCTCTGTGGCATGAGATGGTACCTCATTGTTGTTTTGATTTACATATCCCTGGATTAGTATTGTGGAGCACTTTTTCATGTACTATTTGGGCATCTGTATTTCTTCTTTGAGCAAATGTCTGTTCATTTTTTCCTCCCATTTTTGGATGGGTTTAGATCATATTGTTCTTTTAAGTTCTGTGAGTATATTGTATATCCTAGATATTAACCCTTTATCAAATTGGTTTTGGGTGAATATTTATCTCATTCCACGGATGGTCTGTCTATACTAGTCACTGTTTCCTTTGAGTTTCAGAAGCATGTAAGTTTAATGTAGTCTAAGTTGGGGGCCGAATAAGTGGCGCGGAGCAATAAAGCATCTGCCTTGCCAGCACTAGCCTAGGAGGTACCACAGTTCGATTCCCTGGCCTCCCAGATGGTCTCCCAAGCAAGGAGCGATTTGTGAGTGCATAGCCAGGAGTAACCCCTGAGTATCACCATGTCTGGTCCCCCACCCCCAAAAAAAGACATGTAGTCCAGTTTCTTTATCTTTGCCTCTACTTGCCTGGAAAGTAGTGTTTTCTCCTTAACTATTTCTTTAGCATCAATGTCATGAAGTGTTGATTTTGAATAAGCAGTGCCTTGTGACTTTAAATTTTTATTTTCTTAAAAATTTTGATTTTTTTTCAAGATTGAATTTATGAGTGCCATCTTTATTGTTTGAACATAAAATAAAATTATTTCTAAAATTAAAAGAATTTTTAATAAAACAGAGGGTAGACATTATTTCTACCAAGTACTTTAGAATATGCTTTTTCCTCCTATATTTCTGAAATAGACACAACATATTCAATGATTTTCAGGTGTGCTTATATTTACAAAAAGTTTTGGATTTGGCTAAATTTCAATCAACAATTTTTACTTAGAACTATGTTTAAAATGCCATGTAGATGACTACAAAATAAGCTTAGCAGAAATATCTTATTCATATCAAGTCAAATGAATGTGTGGCATGTGATCTACTTTATGGTCAAGGGTCCCAAATATATAAACATTTTCCTACAGCTAGGGTTATGGAGATTACACAGACAAGTCATAGACTGTTCTTAATCACCTACATCTGGAAATAATACAGCCATTACAGTCATGTTCTGCAGACTAGCCCAAATGACTAATTGCAGGGAGGAATAACAAATATAGCTTTGCTACATGTTCAGGAGGAACAGGAAACAAATCACTGAATATTTAGCAGTCTCTGCCTTGGGATTTGTACCCTGTGGTTCCATAACAGTCAGTAACCTTGGATATTTCTGAAAAACGTTTATAAATAATTTACTTGCACACAGTGGAAAATGCCATATGTTATCTATATTTGTACAATCTTCCGTTTTAATGTGGATCACTTTATTTTTATAGTAAATATTCAAGATAGTATAAATATAAATTCTGTAGTAAATGGGACAAAATTAAGGTTTATAAAAAGGGAGCTTGAATGGAATTGGGGTTTGGGGCTTCCAGGTGAAGACAGGACTTCATGACAAGGAGACAATGACTCTGATGACAAACACCAGATGTTCTGTAATTAGAAGTTTGTCCTAAAATGCAGACAGTTTTTAGATAAAAATGCAATTTATGGAGATAATATAAAATCTGGATAATATCCCCAATCTTCATTCTTCTAGATAGTTAATGGTTAAAATTTTTCATGAGTCTGCAGGAATTTAAATAGCTTTAGCTCAAAATAATTTACATATCAAAGTAACAAGTCTGGGAAGCTCTATCCTTAATCTCTAATATGGAGATGTACCTTTAGTATCTGGAAAAAAAAGTTATTAAAACAGTAAAGTTTCTTAAAAATACATTTTCACTGTTTTCTATGTTTTCTAAAACTTTTAAAAATGGACAAACAAATCTTGAAATTAAAACATTTTCACTTAAAACAAAACGAGCAACTTAAAGGGGATAGCTAATAGCTTAAGAAACTTTCACATGCTTATTTTTTTTTACCCCTATGAGTCAGTAATCTAAGAAAGTTTAATGTAATGCCCATTTTTCAGGTGAGCAAGCTAAAGACAAAGTTGCTCTCCCAGGACACATAATTGGAAGTAGTTAAAACAAGTCATATCTTTCAAATGATAAATTCTTCCCATAATAGCAAATTGGTTTGAGAAATCCAGAATAAAATATTGTGTTACCAAGTGTTTGGGATACTAGTATTAAAGAAGAAAATACAGAAACTTGTTTTGAGGGATCCTTCTAAAAGGCCTCTTGAACACAAAAAACGTTTCACTATCAGACAAAAACAAAACTAGTAAAGGAAAGTTCTGAGTGCTTTTATGTATTTTTAGGAGAAAATTTTCTGACAGAAATTACAGTATAGAATCACCTTTAGCACTTCTCTCCACTTGGACAGAGTTTGCTTCTGGGCCTTCGGCAGTTCTTGTTTTAGAACTAGGGTTGGAGGGCCGGGAGATAGCATGGAGGTAAGGCGTTTGCCTGTCATGCAAAAGGTCATCGGTTTGAATCCTGGTGCCCCATATGGTCCCCCGTGCCTGCCAGGAGCAATTTCTGAGCATGGAGCCAGGAGTAACCCCTGAGCACTGCCGGGTGTGACCCAAAAACCAAAAAAAAAAAAAAAAAGAACTAGGGTTGGAAAAGTTTCCAGACCATTTTGTCTATGCTACATCTGATCCAGATGGCTTTACACACTCCAATTTTAGTTCTGATTTTATTTTCACCTCTCAGGGTAAAAAAGAACAGTCTGTAACATCACTGTGGAGAAATTTCTGGAGCAAATACATGGTGACTGCACAGAAAAGGCGAGGTTGCCACTGCTCTGGTGTGCTAATTAGTGTCATAATTGTCACAGACATCAAAGTTCCCAGTCTGGATTCCAGCAGTGGTTTATTTTGGTGGCATCTAGTACGCATTTGAAAGTGTTTGGACTAGAAGAGGTGGACAGAACAGGGAATCTCACTAAGAAAGCTTTCTCACATGTTGAAGGACAGAGGAAAGGCAGAATGACTTCCTAAAACTCTGTGTTCAGAGTGGGTTGAGACTGTAATTATGTTACGCAAATGGCATGTCCTACTTGAAGCGAGTGACAGGTAAGCTCCCAATAAGCAAATCCAGACACTAAAAATTTCTCTTTTAACTTCCCCAAACTTGACTCTTTCCCTTTCATTTTTCTCTTTGCACTGCAGCAGTTTTGTATTTTCTCTTTAGCCTTTTCAACAGAGCAAGTTTTAAAGACCCATTATGGTGATTGGTGGTGAGGAGTATTATTTTTGGTTACAGGATTATTTTGAACATAAAAGAGCTTTTTCTGATGTTTTAGCAGAGCAGTCCATGAGCTTGTTATAATGTAGAGACACAAGAAAATCAGTGTTTGACATTCATCTACTCAAATTCTATGACTGAGAAGACATTCTGAAGGGGAATGTTTTGTGTCATATGATAGATATAAGCATCACCAAGGGCAATAGGGGCATATGTTATCTTCCTTATTTAAGTCATGTTATTTTTGACACTTTCTGAAACTTATCTTGAAAACTGTTGATGTTTATCAACCAACAAAATAGTTTTCTAGTTAATTGGCAAAAACATAAAAGAGCCACAATAGAAAATATTCCCCATAAGGAAATGAAATAAAACACATCCATACAAGCTACGGACAGTGCAAACTCCATGGCACTGAATACTTGGTTGTTATATAATTTTTCCCTTATAAAGGATTTATCATTAAGTCAGAATTCAAGGGAGAAAGATAAGCTACGATGCACTCTAATTTCTAGAATAGAAGTTAAAGGCAGATGTGCACACCAGATGTTATGATACAGTAGCATTTTTCATGAATACTTATGTGAGATTGTTAAATTTTATTATTGTAAAGTCTGTTTGCATAGAAAAAAATGTTATGACCTGAAACTGAAGAGGAGACATGAGACTTTCAAAGCTAGAGTTGAGGTAGATACTCACATAATTTTTTACATTTTTTTATTTAAACAACTTGATTACATGCATGATTGTGTTTGGGTTTCAGTCATGTAAAGAACATCACCCATCACCAGTGCAACATTCCCATCACCAATGCCCCAAAACTCCCTCCTCTCCACCCAACCCCTGCATGTACTCTAGACAGGCTTTCTATTTCCCTCGTACATTCTCATTATTAGGATAGTTCAAAACGTAGTTATTTCTCTAATTAAACTCATCCCTATTTGTGGTGAGCTTCATGAGGTGAGCTGGAACTTCCAGCTCTTTTCTCTTTTGTGCCTGAAAATTATTATTGCAAGAATGTCTTTCATTTTTCTTAAAACCCATAGATGAGTGAGACCATTCTGCAACTTTCTCTCCCTCTGACTTATTTCACTCAGCATAATAGATTCAATGTACATCCATGTATAGGAAAATTTCATGACTTCATCTCTCCTGACAGCTGCATAATATTCCATTGTGTATATGTACCACAGTTTCTTTAACCATTCATCTGTTGAAGGGTATCTTGGCTGTTTCCAAAGTCTTGCTATGGTATATAGTGCTGCAATGAATATAGATGTAAGTAAGGGATTTTTGTATTGTATTTTGTGTTCCTAGGGTATAGTTGGGATTTTTGTATTGTATTTTTGTGTTCCTAGTGATATAGTTGGGTCATATAGGAGCACGATTTCCAGTTTTTGGAGGAATCTCCATATCACTTTCCATAAAGGTTGAACTAGACGGCATTCCCACCAACAGTGGATAAGAGTTCCTTTCTCTCCACATCCCTGCCAACACTGCTTGTTCTCATTCTTTGTGATGTGTGCCAATCTCTGGTGTATGTGGTGGTACCACATAGTTGTTTAGATTTGCATCTCACTGATGATTAGTGATGTAGAGTATTTTTTCATGTGTCTTTTGGCCATTTGTATTTCTTCTTTAGAGACTCACATATTTTTTAATGTTAAAAATGTTACCTTCCAGACATAGAATGATCTCTTTATATGTGGAGCATAAGGAAACAGAGTAACTGAATAACAAAAAGCAAAAGACAACTGAACCAGAAAGTTGGTCTAGAGAAATAAGTTTTTGTGGGTAGGGAATAGGTTGGAAATGAAAGGAGTTAGGTCATTGGTGGTGGGACAGGGATACTGGTGGATACTTTATTACTTTTAAGAAAAGTCTCATTAGTAGCATTGTAAATTATGGTGACTCAATTAATAGTGGGGAGGGGAATTATCTTTAAAACAAGCAACAAAAAATGTTATCCCTAGTTCTGATTTATAGAAGTGTAAATATCTGTGGTTTTCTGACCCATCTTCTAATTAGCAGGCATTTGCAATGAGAATACGCGGTGGGATTAAAAAAATGGTTGTCAAGAAGGCACAGCGAGGACATTTTTATTTTGGCCAAAAATGAAATCCTTGAAAGATTGAAATAACTGCATACTTGAAAGAAAAGTTCCCTGGACCGGAATTTAGCACCGAGAATCTAAGAGATATTAGACCCCGTTATACCTTAGTTTCCTCTTTGCCCACTAAAGATAGAATCATATGCCTATCTTTGTTCTTAAACCTGAATTTCACTCATATACTTAAAGTGAAATTTTGTAACGTAAGAAATAATGCCATAAAAACTAGGAAAAAAAACCTAGACTTGTAGGTTCACCCCAAGAAAATATGGGTAGGTCCAAATCTATAAATACAAATACTGTTTGTCTTTTTGGGGGGGCATACCTGGTGACACACCTGGGTTTCAGAAATCGCTCTTGGCTTGAGAGACTGTATGGGATGCTGGGGGATCAAACTGCAGTTCATCCTACGTCAGCAGCGTGCAAGGCAAATGGCCCTACCACAGCATCATTGCTCTTGTCCCAACAAATACTGTTTGGATAACTATTCTGCTCTACAAAGTGCATTTAAAGTTAAGTACAGTCAGGGGGTGGGGGAGGAGAGAGATGGGGGTATTGGTGATGGAAATGTTTCATTGTTGACTGGGGTGTTCTTTTTATGACTAAAACCCAACTACAAATATGTTTGTAATCATGGTGCTTAAATAAAGATATTATAAAAATAAAAGATGATGTAGCTCTAAAAATCTAAAATAAATGCAAGTATCTCAGAAAAAAATTGAGCCATACTCAAATAAAATAAATTTCTAACACAGGTTCCCTAAAGAAAGATATAGATAGACCAGAATGCTTGCTTGTTATTACTTCAAGGTTTGGCTGGTTTTGTCAGTGAGTGTTGTATGTGCATGTACTTTCTTTGAAATCCTGTAGGTCTTACTTAGGAAAACTATTATTTTAGTTCTGTTGACTTTCATGTATTATTAAAGTTTATTCTTAAGCATTATTTCATATAAGTACCTTAAAATTATATAGTTGTAAGTATGGACTTCATAGACAATTTACACATCAGGTACTACATTCTACTACCTACTTAAGATCATGGTCCTGATTTGGAAGAGGAGTATGCTTATGGGGTTATTTTTGATATCAAAAGGGTATTTTATGAGGAAAGAAGAAAGCATGAAAACCTTGAGACTTTGAGGGACAAAAGTATTAGAAAACTGGGACAGAAAACTTTAGAGAAATTGTGAACTGAGATAAGATATTAAATAAATTGGCCTACTTTAAGGATGCTTGAATGACAGTGATCTATAAAATTAACCCTCTAAAATTTCTTATTTCACAAATACTTAACATTTCCAGTCATTTCCTAAAATCTGCAACTGACTGTTTCATTAGTATTTAATTTCATCAAATTTTCTGTTCAAGTTTTGCTTTTCTTTTTTTTTTTTTTTTGGTTTTTTTTTGGGGGGTCACACCCGGCAGTGCTCAGGGGTTACTCCTGGCTCTGTGCTCAGAAATTGCTCCTGGCAGGCACGGGGGACCATATGGGGCACCGGGATTCGAACCGATGACCTTTTGCATGAAAGGCAAACGCCTTACCTCCATGCTATCTCCCGGGCCCCAAGTTTTGCTTTTCTAACTTTCTCATTTTGAAAATTTATTGACACTATTTGTCCTTGACTCATTTGTTTTTACACTTTAACTTTTGTAATACCTTTTTCAAATTGTCACTTCTTCTGTTTATTTCCTCAGAAATGGTTTATTATTTTATTGTAACTGTGAATGTAACTATTTTCATATTAGTTGGGAACAACTTTACACTTTAAGATGTGTAAAGCTATTCAGAATGAGAATGTCAACTTTTGTCCTGTCTAAACGCCCTCATTATCCCTTTCCTCTTTAATTCAATGCAAAGGAATTTTCTAAAGTATTGCTATCCTCCTGAAAACACGTTGATTATTGTTCCTATATATCTTTACTTAAGAGTTGTTGACTTTGGGCTGGAGAGATAGCATAGAGGTAAAGTGTTTGCCTTGTATGCAGAAGGATGGTGATTCAAATCCGGGCATCCCATATGGTACCCAAGTCTCCCAGGAGTGATTTCTGAGTGTAGAGCCAGTAGTAACCCCTGAGTGTGACCCCCCCCCAAAAAAAAAAGAGTTGGTGACTTGTCTCTGTTTCAATTTAATTTTCCTGAGTGGGTTCTTTTTTTTAATTTTTATTTTGACCATATTGGCTTGCATGTCTTTCACAGTATTATTTTAGGTACATATTATCATTGAATCAGGGGAATTCTCATCACCAAATTTGAGTAGGTTCTTTTTATAAGTCCTCTGCCCAAGTCTTTTCCAAGTTAGAAAATGTGGATTATAGGAGATTCTCGGAGAAACTATGCTATTTTGCAATGCGAAAGTAATATTACCTCTTTGAAAAGTTAACAAAAAGGACCCTGGTAACTTAGTGGTTGAGCATATGGAAAAGCACTCCTGACTCCATCTGCCTTGATGTAGGTGTTATCTGTCATGACAGCAAGTCTTATGTCTGATACACTACAACCAAGTGTTTGCAAGAACCATAACCAGGTGTAGGGTAGAGACAGGTGTGTGACCTCTAGATATTGCAACACCAACAAAGACTGAAGGGAAAGAGTAAAGAAAGTTGATATTCATAAAGCCGTTTTAAAAACTGAGTTGGGAAACCATTACAGAGAAAAAGCACTGGATCAAAGGTCTTTGTAATTAGTCAAAAACATTCATTTAAACCATCAACTGTTATTCCAGAACTGATTTTTTAAAAAAAATTTGGAGAGCCATTTTTTGTTTTTATTTGTTTTAAGGCCAGAAATTTCAGTGCTCTGACTATTGCCAGCTTGGTACTAGGAGTTACTCCTAAGAATGCATAAGAGATCCTCTATAGTGTTGGGGATTCTCACATTCAGCATGCCATCTCCCTGACTGTAAATCTGAACATTTAGTTATAAATGGAAGTCACTTTCTTTGTAGAAAATCAACAACTAATTATGGATAGGTAAGAATAATGTAAGCCTATTATTAAACATATTGTTCTTCAATCAGTTGTCTCATTTCCTCTTTCCCTCCAGTAAAACATTAATTTGGGGGATGTCTAGACTTTCTTTTCTGTTTTTGTTTTTTTTTTAATTTTTTTATTTTTAGACCATACTTATTAGGGATGAAGGCCTTCTCATGGTTCCACACAAAGGAGTTACTTCTGGCTAACTCAGGGGACCACATGGGATTTTGGAGATTAAACCTGGGTTGGCTATATGCAATGTTAACGCCTTAGGTTTAGATTTTATAAAATAATCTGTGTACTCTCAATTGTAATTATATAACATACATTTCTTTGCCTTTTCTTTTATAATTACTTTCTGAATTTTTAGTTTTTAGAACTTTAGCCACCATTGTAGGATTGAGGATCAATGTACTTTAATAACTGCATGCATCCTGAGTACATAAGATTGTCTTACACATGATCAATTGAGTCTTGATTTCCTGTAACACATATGACCTCCTGAGCCCAAGAGGAATGATCCTTGAATGTAGAACAGATGCCAGTCCTGAACATCGTCTGGAATGGCCCTCTCAAATTTAATAAATAACAAATAAAAATCTTGCCTGCATTTTCTTCTATATGTGTGGCATGGCTCTTAGTATTGAAATGCATTAAAACCTAATGATAGCTTATAAAAAGAACCTACTCAAAAGAAATCATTATAACAATTAAACCCAATTTTATATACAAAACCTGAGGTTCAAATGGCACAAGAAACCGATCAAAGTCTAGAGATAGTGGACAAAATTTGGTTATGAATGATTTAGCTCTCAAGCCAGAATTGATGTTCAAATTTTGGATAGATTTGGGTTACATTCAGTTATGAGCAGATCTTACTCCTAGGATCTGTGCTCATGTCTAACTTTTGATACACATTTGGTGCTGGGAATGAATTTAGTTCTATTATTTGCAATTCAGTGTCTTACTATTTGTACTATCTCAGAAGCACACTCATACAAGAATTATTTTTATTTTGTTTTGAAAATACACACAGCTCTTCCAGTGCTTAACCCTGATTCTATGGTCAGGTTTCACTCTTAGGAATCAAGGTCACTGCACCATGTAAGGCAAATCCCTCTGTACTATCTTTCAGTACCTCTTATACCAGAAGTTTTAAGTGTGTAGTTTCATGTGAAAGTATTCCGTACTTCTGCTATTGTTGTTGTCTCAAACATACATACTTACATACATAATTTGCATATCACTTTACTGGATCATGTTGCTTCATAAAAGCCTTTACATCCTATAGCAGGAGCACTAAAGCAAAATGTTTGTCAAACAGCAGAAAGTAAAGGAAATGCCAAGATAGTAAAACCAGAAAGCTATTTATTTGGAGAGGAATTTAGGTCTTAATAAAAAGACTATGGTCTTGATTTTAATCATCAATTTCAGGATAACTAGAAAATAAATGAGAGAATATTAGATCAGACATAATGACGAGCTAACAAAGAAAGTTAATAAACAAAGGTAAGTGATAACTCAGAAGACAAACCCTATTCTACTTTATTGAATTTAGTTATGTAGTGAATACTTAGTGCTAGGAAAAAGCTAGACATAGAAATGCAATAAGTAAGATGGGCAAAATTTCTGCCTAGTAAATTTACATTCTAGCTGTAAAGCAGATAAAGAAAGTCAAAGACTATGGATTTTGTCTGATGCTGAAATTAGAAATAGGAAATGATAAGAGAATGACAATTTAATGAGGAAGTGGAAGAAGTGTACCTGAAAAGCTGCCATTTGAGTGAAGACTTTAATGAACTGAGAAAATTAGATCTATGGAAAACTAGTGGATAATTTATGGCAGGTGGACTATCAAAGAGTTAGTGTTGCTGAAGCAGAGAAAGCAAAAAGGGTAATTACAGTAGATCAATTTAAGAATGTTAACAAGTTCTGGATATAATAAATTCTTCAGGTCATAATGAGGACTTTGATGGAAATGGCTGTTTTAGATACAAGGAAAATAATTATTAATAAGCCACCCCTAAAATAAAGAGTATAGTATCAATTCATGTATCAATAGCACTTCTGTTCATTTTCAGTAGGAATTTCACTGTATGACTTAAATCAATTACAATATAATTAAATGATGATAGAGTACAATATCATTTGATGAAAATAATGTATAGTTAAGGCACTGATAGAGAACAACCTCGCAAATTGGAATAGTAGGGGGAACAGAGACAGGTGGAGGTGTGAAAAAATAAGGGATAGAATAGATAGGAGTAGAAAGTGGTGCTAAAAGGTGGTATTATAAAGCATTGTGCATGAAAATCTATCAGAAACAGTACTGCAAACCACAGTGCACAAAGGTCCTTTAGTAAAATCAGTCTGGTGGGAGGCAAGTGGGGTTGGGGTCTTTTGGTGGAGGGAAGTGAACACTGGTGAAGGGATTTTGCATTCCGGAATCCAATCATGAAAACCTTTGTAATTTCACTATTTATTTTAAACTCTTCCAACTTCTGCTGCCTATGGAGGTGGTATGCAGCTCATCTTTGAGTTTACTGATTCTATTCTCAAAGGCTGTTACTCTGATAAAGATTTTCAGTGAGTTTTCCATTTTGCCTAACAAAGTAGGCATTTTTGTTGGTTTCCCATTTCTATTCTCATATCCTCTTGAGTCTTAATGCCTGTTGGCTCCAAGTTTCTTTAAGTTCTTTGAACATCTTCAATATGTCCTATCTAAATTCCTTATTAAAGAGATTTATATGAATAATATTTGGGTCTTCAGAACTACCATCTTCACTAAGGATGGTGGGATTCTGGTTTCTTCCCCATTGTGCTCTTTGCATTGTGATGGTGTTGTGATCTGACTCATTACTAGAAGAAATACATAGCCAACAAGTAAAGCAGAGCAGCCACAGACTTCTTGGGCACACTGATTTGTGTTGAAAAGACTCAGAGTAACTCTTCTGAGTCACAAATAAGACCCTGCTGCTGGTCTCTCTGTTTTGGTTTCTTAGGAGTGTGTTCTTGGGCAAAACCCTGCTGGGATGGCTAGAAAAATCCCATTCCCTTGTCCTGGTTCTTCTCTCCTTCCGGGGACAGTAGCCTGGGGGTGAAAATGGTTCCATCGAGTCACAATAATGGTGATTATATAAAAAAGTAAAATTTTAAAATATTTCACTTGATCTAGACAGATTGTAAAGATCACAATAGATGTCTTCAGTAACTTATTAGTTTAAAATTCACAATGATGTGAGAATAAATATCATGAGTTTGTACCTTCAAGATAATTCTCAATACATAAAAATGACAACTTTTTTGAGGTAATTGAGGAAGAAATACAGAGAAAGTTCTTTTGAGAGGGGAATGCAACATTAAAAGAAGGTAACCAGACTGAATGAGTCTTATTTACATATGTCGTTCCATTTCCCTGCACCTCCACGGAAAATAGTAGCTGGAATGGTAAATAATCTCATCAGAGTGATATAGATGTGGAAATAAACAGAAGCTTGTTGAGCATCTATCATTTCATAGACCAATACAAAATAGCAGTGTGTTGATGTAAATTACAATTTCAAAGGTTCAGGCAGAATATTACCTGAGTTTTAGAATAAAAGTGAACACCTTTTAGAAAAATTTTTAAAAAGGAAAACTCAAAAATGATCAGAATACAATGAAAATGTTTTAGAAAAGAGATACTGTCAATTAAAACAAATTCCAAAGTGACCAAACACTGACTTCCGAGTTAGTATATATATATATATATATATATATATATATATATATATATATATATGTCTATATATTACCTATAAATATTGAATGTTTTCAATATCTTGATTATTACCACTTAATAAATACTGCTGAAAAGTCAAGAGATCATGTATTTATAAATTAATGTTTCTATTTTCTTTATAGAAAAATCCAGAATTGGCATTGCTTGATCATAAATAGCTCTATTTTAAATTTTGAATAAAACTTTATTTCTATCACAGTAACTCCACCAATTTACATATATACCAATAGTACACAAAGTACTTTCTTTACATCATTATCTTTTTT
>PVKC010015418.1:0-21490 GCA_004027635.1 Crocidura indochinensis
ACTAGCTTCATTTTCTCTTTTATCACTGAAAGAAGATAATTCAAAATTCATATCATGTCTAGTGATTATCCTCATTTTTCTTCAATAAAAGGATATCAGAGCCTTTTACAGAAAACCAAACACTTATTGTGTTTCAATGAAAATCTACCTAAATGAAAAGTGAAAGAAAAAGCTATCCATATTTCATGCAAAAAAAAAAATCCTCCCTGAAGTTAGTAGGTTTGTGTAAGACAGTAGAATTTAACTGCAAGAATTTCAAAAGGAATAAGAACAAAGATAACATTTCCAAGTTTTAAAATACTATTACTTGGAAACTTAAAAATAATAACAGTAATAAAAATAGGAGTGGGTAAGCAAATCATTAGCTGTTTCAGAACTTTAATACTGCAATCCACATGTATGCAACTGCAACCATTTCTCCTTAATTCTAACCACAGTGATGCTTCAAGGGTCCATCTATTCATTTGTCTCCCTCTGGCCAAATTAGTATCACTTAAGATATATATCCTCAGAGTTGTTTCAATCTTATCCAAATCCTCCAATATATAAGCAGAAGCAGTAGGTTATTGGGATCAATGTAGTTTAATTATAATCCTGCTTCCTGGGTCTTGCTCATTTTCTTTTTCATTTATTCTCACAAAATGAGACAAGCTCTCACTGTGGCATGTATTTCTAGTGATAAAATTTTTTATATAGATCAATGGCTTGGTGGTCCATTTTTAAAGCACAGGCTAAACTTCTTTGACTTCATTTTAAATTCTACAATAAAAATGAGCTTACAAGCATTGTGTTCTCTCTACTCAAGCTTCTTGCTTTTATTGTGAGAACTACAATATTATGAAAACGCAAATGTAAAGAATTATTGGTTAAGAATTTTTTTGTCTTTTTTTCAAGCTATCTTTTGATGTTTGCCTCTAAAACTCGAATGCTGCAGTCACCACGGCATGAAGCATTTCCCCCACTGCTTGTGCCATTTCAAACATTCTCTTAGTATTAAAACAAATCAAAATCAGGAGGTATCTAATTGTGCTGGTTTTGATTTTGTTAATACAAAGTGAAGGATTAAAATTGGAGCAGTAACAGAAAAAAATTTCTTAAAGTGGCAGTTACAGCAAACTATAAAAAGGCAATGGAACTGAAAAGCCAAAGCCTTGAAAAGATTAAAAAAAAGACTCCATCTAAAAAAAAAAAAACTCAATGAAGTACAATAATTACAGAGGTTGCTTCATAACCTCTTTATTAAAGTGTTACAATTTGGCAATGGCACTGCTATGAAGGATTTCAAATAAAGCATTATTGTTTTCCCCTGAGATATTTACAAGTTCCCAATAGTGCTTGTCATTTTTGGTGGCAGTTGGTGAATTTTGTATTTGTCCGGTAGTTTCTCAACATGCCTTTCCTTTTGTCCAATGTTCTTCATCCTCTGATGTTTTCCTGATTTTTTGTCACCACTATAGTGGGTTCTACCACTTTCCTGCTGTTGCTTCAGAATTATACCATCTTTGAGACAATGGAGCCAGTCCATCTCCTATTCCAAGGTCCTCAGTGGAGTTTTGAACTGAGCATTCGAGTTGAACTAAATGGATCACAAGAGTTGTTCTCACTAGGCTCTGTTACAATATACAGCCCTTCTTGTTGGCTGTGACAGTGTTCTTCTGGATCTCTCTTAAGAATCTTTTTGAGGATACTTGTCTCCCAGTTAGGTAGAACTTTCCCTATTCAACGCTTGTCAAAATAAGTCAGCAAAGAAATTATAACAGTAAAAGGGAGGACAGCCCAAAGAATTGGAGTAAATATTTAATTTGCACAAGGCCTCAGTTTCAACTCCTGGTACCAGATGGTCTCTCAAATACCATTATACCATTGGGTATAATCAATATATTTGGGGAGCCCCCCAAATAAACAAAAAAGGTAAAAGTGTTGCTGAATATAATGTTATCCCTTTTCTTGAAAGCAATAACTTTCTTTTCCCCTAAGAAATAAGAAGGAAAGTCAATATTCAAAGATCAGGGAAGTCTCTTTAAGACTTGTAGACTTGCTAAGTCCATGGATTTTATCCATTGGCAGGAAAGAACAATACTAAACATAATTTTGCAAATGGCTTCATGAATAATGTAAACAATCTGATTCACACCCTGACATGATATGAGAACCTGCTATTCTCTGGAACAAAAATTTTCAAACCTTAAATTAAAAAAAATGTGTTTAGACCACAAAAAAAGAGCATTGAGATAACTTGATATTATAAATTTGTATTATTCATTCATTCATAATTATATTCATTGACATAAAAGTGGGCATATGTTTGAGCTATGTAGAGTAAAAAAAAGTTGACCAGGTAGGCAAGTTGTTAGAGAATATTTTGAGAAAAAAAGGAATAACAAAATAAACAACAAAGTGTATTAACTTCATGAAGCTCATTATTACTTGGTTACAATAGTATGCCGTATGTCTGGAGAAGAAAATTGATACATGGCCAGGTACCATTGAAGGCTTTTTGTGTTGAGGTAGTAAATTAAATTTTATTTAGTAGGAAGTAAATTAAAGGAAGGATTCTGAGTAAGGAGGGAGATGTACAGAAGGTGCATCTGTCTGATGAAATATGGGAACATGAATTGGAAATGGGAAAGTATAGAAGACAGAGCACAAAGGAAGTCACTTCAAAAACATAAGACAGTATGTTAATAATAAAGACAATAGATGAGGGTTGGAAGGACCAGCCCACACTATGAAGTTTAATACAAAGAATGTTGAGTTCAGTTAGAGAATTAACTACACTAATAACTACTATGACAATGGTAGTTAGTGAGCGAACTAGAAAGCCTGTCTCAAATACAGGCAGGGGAGGCAGGAGGAGGAAAATGGGAAGCAGTGGTGGTGGGAATGTTACACTGGTAAAGGGTGTGCATGTTCTTTTTTAATGACTGAAACCCAAATACAAACATTTTTGTAATCATGATGCTTAAAGATATTATTACAAAAAGCAAACACTGACAAGATAACTGCAAATATTGAGAACAAAAACAATATAAGGTGACAGAGATCAAGTGCTATAATACGACTACAACAAAGAAGATAGAGACAAAGAGCAGGCACTTTGGAAAAATATAAAGCAAAGAGAATTGCTAGAATATAGGAACTAATAAAATGTGAGAAAAAGTTAAAAAAAAGTCTTGGTTATTTTATTGAGGTTTTTTCATAGTAGAGGAATTGCTGACCTTCTGATCTATAGCAGAGTTTTGCTATGTATTGTTCATTCTTATATTGTTCATTCACTTCTCAAATACTCAAGGTCTTTATGGTTCTGAACATGTAACTTCTCTATCCTTATTTTATTTCTTATTTACTCATTCCTGCTAATACACAAGCATGTTACAAATAGCTCTTACCTTTAAAAAATAAAATGGCCAAGAAAATTTTTTCTCAGTTAGAATTCTTCTATTCTTTCTTCTGTCCCCACTTGCAGCATCATTTTACAAAATCTGCTCCCATTTAGAACCAAATGTTCTATATGGAGTATCAACTGCTTCTCATTTTCTCACCATTCTTTTGAATTCTTTCTGAAGAAACACTTGGGAATTCATTCCCAATAATTTATTCAAACTTCTCCAATATAAATAATTTTAATAGAAAAGAATCTATTTTGTTCCAAGACCTAGGATTTTTATCCCAAACCTGCAGTTACTAGCTAAAGACCAACAAGGCTACCATAGGTAAATATAAATATAATTCTTAGTTTTCTGTGGGAGAAGACTAAACAGAGTGCTGAAAACTGTAGCCAGTCCTCTTATAAATAAATGCAGATACTTATTTTTGGAAAAAGTAAGAGTATCAAAAGCCAGTGTTTATAAAATTGCTGATGTAAGGGGTATCTAAGATATGGCCCTAGACCTGCTAGTATCAGCATCTCCTGAAAAAATATCTTGAAAATAGGAGTTCTCTAGCCCTGCCCTTCAGGTTTAGTAAAATTTAAAAACCACAGTAAAAAATTGGTGATAAAAATACAATTGCATTTTCTCTATTTTATAGAAAAAGGGAGTTCAGGAAATTTCCACATACTATTTTCAACCCTTTGTAAATAATTGACTCCACTCCTATAAATGATTATTTTAAAGAAAATTATAATGCCAATAAGTATCTTAACACTTTTCCTTATAGCAAATTTTCATAAGTCAATTTAATTTCTTGATCATTTCTTTTACCTAAACCTGTGTAGTGCTTGAGTATTTTACGAATGATTTAATTGACATTTTAATGGCTGAATTAATGCAACTTGCTATGATATTTGCATAAATAAGTTCAGTTTGTATAACTTTACTGTGACTAAGTAAAAACATTATGGCTATAAATTTAGCTAATGACAGTTATTTGTGACTATTTCTTTTATTAAGTCAAACATTTTCTATCTAATTTTGTAGACCTATTTTTTATCAACATGAAGTTAAATTTAATCAATAGTAAATTATACAGTAATCAATTTTAACTATTGTAAGTTTTATTTAATTTTATTTTAAGAAACTATAATTATATATGATTAAAATACAGTATGGTTATTCTTATTAATTAACTAATCTGTGAAAAAATCATAGGAAATAGATATCATTAAATAACTGCTTGATTTTCAAAGTTTTTGATATTACTTTTTGGTGCATGAATTTTTCTTTAACTTCTTACTCTTGAGATTCCTACTTTAAACAGGAGTAAGCTTGTTAGCTTTAATCTCCAGAATTAGTAGAGTTTATCAACATAAAATCTGGGAAACTGTGTTTTTAAAATTATGTTAAATTTTGGGGCGGAGAGGTAGCATGGAGGTAAGGTGTTTGCCTTGCATGCAGAAGGTAGGTGGTTCGAATCCCGGCATCCCATATGGTCCCCTGAGCCTGCCAGGAGTGATTTCTGAGCAAGGAGCCAGATGTGACCCTTGAGCGCTGCTGGGTGTGGCACACAAAAAAATTATGTTAAATTTTAAGACTGGTTTATTCTGAATTGTAAAATAGCAATCAATTTAAGAAAATAAAAATCATCATTGCAACAATCATCAGAGTCAATGAGAGGAGGCTGGAACTCCCAGTTTACTCCATGAAGCTCACCACAAAGAGTGGTGAGTGCAGCTATAAAAATAAATACACAGAAAACTACCATAATCACGTGAATGAATGAGAGAACTGGAAAGCCTGTCTGGAGTACAGGTGTGGGTGGGGTGGAAAGGAGGGGGACTTGGGACATTGGTTGTGGGAATGTTGCACTGGTGAAGGGGGTGTTCTTCACATGACCGAAACCTAATCACAATCATATATGTAGTCAAAACGTTTAAATATAAAAAAAGAAAAAACAAGAGGATTTTTGATTTTTCAAATTCTCACATTTCCTTTCTCTCTTTGTCTCTGTCTCTGTAACTCTCTCACACTCCCTCTTTCTGTTTCTCTTATTATACCCAGGATCTTGTGCGTGCATAGCAATATTAATTAACACTAAAATTCATTCCTCATCTTGTCTTGATTATTGAATTTTAATTTTTGTACTATTAAAGTAGGAGTCAAAGCATTAGTGCACCCATATTTTAAAATCTTAGTCAAAAATACAGGTGCTGCTAATAACTTCTGTTCTAGTGCTTTCTCTAACTAGCTTTGTGAATGGGGAGAGATCATAACACTATTCAATTGATTAGAAATTCCTGCAGCCTGTAAGGCATCTGTATCTTAATATGATTGTGCTAGTTTCAAGTTATCGCTAAATTCTTGTACAACAAGCTATGTATTGCATGAGAAAATTGACATAAAGTTCTGCTTAGTAAGTCAATAAATATTTATGAATGTTTTTGAGTATATGTTTAAGATATGTTCTTTTAAGTTTCGCTGCGTAGGCACTTTGTGAACAAAGTGATGATTGTTTAAAGGTAATTTTTAATTAATTATAAAGGTCCCAATATTTAGAATACTATAATTAGTAGTAGACATGAGAAGATGCAATCTAGTCTTATGCATGATTGTATATAGGAGATTTATTTTATGTATATATAATCTGGGACACCTGGTATGCGGTATATCATGGAGAATGTCCAATATGCACTGATACATAGTGAGTATTCTGTATATTTTGGAATAAATATATATAACATATAGATATCAATATTGAAATATATTGAAACATTTATCTCTGAATATAAAACCCTCTCTTTCAGTTTTCCCTTTAAAGCTAATGGATCCTTATCTTCATGCTGATTTGTAGTCTAGTCTTCCTAGAAATGGTTAAAAGAGTGCTGAAGTCTCCAACTACTACTGTACTATTATCATTATCTTCCTTCAGTTGTTTTAAATGTTTTTATAGTCACTCATTAGATATATAAATTTTTAGCATGATTTCTTCTTGGTGTATATTCTTTGATCATTAAGAAATGACCCTCTGGAGCCAGAGTGGTAGCACACTGGAGAGACTTTTGCCTTGTAAGCGGCTGACACAGCACAGAATCAGGTTCAATCCCCAGCATCCCATATGATCCCCTGAGCCATGAGTGATTTCTGAGCACAGAGCCAGGAGTAACTCCTGAGTGTCTCCATGTGTGCCCAAACTCCACCCCAAAAAAGGAATTAGAAAATTAAAAAAAAAATTGATGATCCCTGACTCAAAATGACAACTTGCCCAACATATTATACATATTTTATGTAGTCCCTATTAAAATGCTCAAAGACATTACAAATTTGTTTAAGTTTATATAGAGATTGTGACCAGAGAAATAGTACAATGGCATTTGTCTAGCATATGGCTGACCCAGAATCAATCAGAACCCATATAGTCCCTGCCACCAGGAAGCATTCCTCTTCTGAAAAGAGCCAGAATTAAGCCCTGAGCACTTCTTAGTCTCTCTCTCTTTCTCTCTCTCATGATGATTGAAATAAGTTGAAGGGAGAGAGATAGACACCAAATAGTCTCACTCATCTATGGGTTTTAAGAAAAATAAGACATTATTGTAATAAACCCCAGAGACAACAGAGATGAGGGTTGGAAGGACCAGATCTCTATGTGAAGCTCACCACAAGGAGTGTTGAGTGTAGTTAGAGATATGACTACACTAACTATCATGACAATGTTAATGAGTGGGAGAAGTAGAATGCCTGTCTCCAATACAGGGTAGGGGTGGGGAAAGAGGGAGAGAGGGGGCATTGGTAGTGAGAATGTTGCACTGGTGAAGGGGGATGTCCTTTTATTTTTTATTGCTAAAACCCTACTACAATCATGTTTTAACCATGGTACTTAAATCAAGAAAAAATTTAAAAAAATATACAAAAGGGGGGCTGGAGGGGAAGTGCAAGTGATAGGGCATTTGCCTTGCAATCACTAACCTAGGATAGACCATGGTTCTATCCACTGGTGTCTGATATGGTCCCCCAAGCCAGGAGCGATTTCTGAATGCATAGCCAGGAGTAACCCCTGAGCATCAGTGGTTGTGGTCAAAAAAACAAAACAAAATAAAACAAAAAATACATACAATGGCAGAAGAGCATATAGAATTTTTCTGATATAATCATCCATAAGAGAAATATTTTATGTGACTAAAATAAAAAATGATATCACCAAACTTTTGTGGGGGATGTTGTGAAACTGGATAACTCTGTATTATTGGTGACAATGTATAACTGTACAGTCAGTTTGGGAAAGACCATGATAGAATTTACACCATTATTGATCATTTTTCCTAGAGAATAAGTTTATGTTTATAGAAAATCTGCTTATATTAATAGCAGCTTTTGAAATTAATATTCCCAGCTTTGGAATAATTCAATTTTCTTCAATAGATAGATACTTAAGTGGTAGTAAATTAATAAAATAAAATTATTTTAATAATGTAAAGGAAGAAATTATTTAAAAATATAACTGAATGAGCTTCTAAGCAATTATAATGAGTGAAAAATTTCAAAAGTTAATTTCACTTGGAATTTTTTTGAAATAATTACAGAAATAATTGTGGTTACAGTTTTGCATCTTTATTTTGCCTTATGAAGTGTATATGTAACATTGTTTGCAAGTCAGTCCTTTATGGGGCTGAATGATGGAGGGATGGAGGATGAGGTCTTTCTCCTCCAGCTCCGACCATGTATCTGCCAACCTGTTCAGCCAGCGGTTCTGAGGTGAATGCTGTGGGTATTAAGCTAACAGGCAGTCAGGCTTCTGAAGATATCAGCTTTATTCCTTGGGTAAGGCTGAAGCCAAAAGCCCCAGAATCAGCCTCCGAAAAAAGCCCTTACCTTCCACAGACCCTTGCTTTTATACATGAGAATCAGGTACCACCCGAGGGTGGGAGCAGAATGTCAGGTCACACCCTAGGGTAGGGTACAATCACCGATCAGGGTAGGATCAGTAACATAATAATCCCATGGAAAGTTTACATACACAACAATAGTTGAGAGAAATGTACATGTACCGAAATAATTGGTGAAATTGGGTGTGTTCTGTGAACCTGAACAATATCAAATTTTGGCCCAAAAAACAAACAAAAAAAAAATATATATATATAGCATAGGTAAATTTTTAGGGGCTGGGCGGTGGCGCTGCAGGTAAGGTGCCTGCGCTAACCGAGGTCGGACCGCGGTTCGATCCCCCGGTTCCCCATATGGTCCCCCGTGCCTGCCAGGAGCGACCTCTGAGCTAATAGCCAGGAGTAACCCCTGAGCGTCACTGGGTGTGGCCCAAAAAACAAAAATATATATATATATATAACAATATCAAATTTCTGCTTTTATTATATTATATGTTACTTAAGTGTAACCATGAGGGAAACTGGAGACTAGAAAAAGTATTCCTATATATTATATAACTTCCTATGAATCTATGTCAACATTAAAATTATAAATAATATTTTAATCAATTTTTGTAACTGATACAGAAGGATTAAAATTAAGGCAAAGAAAATCAGTTTGCATGGTATTATTTGAGAAGTTCAAGGAGTAACCCCATAAAAAGGGAGAAAAGGCATTTATTGGAAATGGTGAACTTCAGCTTAAGTACTGACCAATTGAATTTACTTATTTAACATCTCCATGTGAACCTAAAGTTATCAAATTCTTTTGGAGTATCAGTTCTCTCTGTCATCTGTCTGCCTGTCTATATCCCTTTTTAATGGGTATAATAACAAAATCCAAAGACTCATACAAAGTAAAAGCAGAAGTTAAATGTATAGACTGGGAGATAGTGATAAGGTACTCCTCTTGCATGTGCCTATCCTAGATTTGACTCCTGGTATCACACATGATTCTAAGCATTGCCAGAGTTTATATCTGAATGCAGAGTTAAAAGCCCAAATGATTGCTGGGTGTGTACCCCAAAACAGAAACCAGAAATTAAATTTAAAAAGTATTCATTGTTTTCTAGAAGCCAAGCATTATTCAAATGCTTTAAATCTATTCTCTCCATCTTCTAACTAGCTGTAAGTGAGGTAGGTTATTAAGCAACATCTTATTAATGTGAAAATTAAGCTTTAGAGTTAAGTGCATCTGCGATGCTTATGTACACTAAATATAGGTAGAAATTTGTTTTTAATGAGTACAGCACACTTCTCAGAGATAGAAAATAAAAATAAAGTCAGTTGATTCGATCTTAAGTAAAATGAAATGTCTTTGCTCATTTTCCTTTTTCTTTTTTGCATTCAAGCTCTTCTATATAAATAGACAACTTCCCCCAGTTCCTTTCATTCTTATATCTTTTAGGCTCCACCTAGGATGTTCCAACATTTTCTTAAATAGGAATACTTTCTGGATGTTTAGACATAGCAATATGTTCAGATATATTCTAATCTGTCAAACAAAGAATATTTCTCTCCTTCTGCTTCCTTGGCAATCTTAACTAGCCTGTTAAAACAAAGAACATTGTATTACTTATATAAGTTTTTATTACATCTGACTGCTATCCTGGATTAAATATGTTATTTATAAGAAAAATATTTTAAGTGTTTATTAATTAGAGACCTAAGTATTTTGAAACTCAAGACATTGCATTGGACTTTCTGCTCAAGAAAATAGTTATAAAACAGAAAGGACCTTATAAATTTCAGCACTTATCTCAAGCCCTTTCACATTTCTTAATTGATACTTTGGAGGAAGTAACTTATTATTGTCAACAGTATGTTAATGACTGCTTAACCAGTCATTTAAAGTAAGTTGGAACACATCATGAATTGACAAAAGCAGAAAGTCTGTGACAGCCTCAATTTACATTCAACATTTTATCACATTTCTTTTATAAAATGCCTTGCCTAGAGAAAGAAATGCAGACTACAATTGATTCACTTACATCTACAGGAAATATATTAACCTCTGAGTTACCTATCTTGACACTTAACTTATGGAAAAGACAGAATAAACAATCTTCCAAAATTAGCCCCAGAAATCAAAGGCCAGATTTATTGAAAGCCAATGTAAATAGGTGTGTCTAACATGTTGCATGAAAAACCAAACACCTTTATCTAATAATACAACTTCTGAAGAACCTTTTAATGCTCTATTCAAACTAATTTATAATGTTTGAGTTTTCTCAACCCTCAAAAAGGATGAGTTCCCAAGAAAATGGTTTTCACTTATTTGAAAGAAACATTCCACTGAGACATTATGATCTTCATATGAAATTTGGGAGGATATTCCTACTAGTAGGTCTCTAACACAGCACCCATTCCTATGGTTTATTATATAAGCTGAGTCTGCTAAACTTTGGCTATTTACTTTCCAAACCAAATCTTTTTTTTTTCCGTTTTTTTGGGGGCCACACCCGTTTGATGCTCAGGGGTTACTCCTGGCTAAGCACTCAGAAATTGCCCTTGGGGGAACCATATGGGACGCGGGCGTGGGGTGGGGGGAGTGGGGTGTTGAACCGCTGTCCTTCCTTGGCTAGCGCTTGCAAGGCAGACACCTTACCTCTAGCAGCACCTCGCCGGCCCCAAACCAAATCTTTTTAAGAATTAGGGGCCCGGGAGATAGCATGGAGGTAAGGCGTTTGCCTTTCATGCAAAAGGTCATCGGTTCGAATCCCGGTGCCCCATATGGTCCCCCGTGCCTGCCAGGAGCAATTTCTGAGCATGGAGCCAGGAGTAACCCCTGAGCACTGCCGGTGTGACCCAAGAATTAAATGCAGGTGCTGGAGAGATAGCACGGAGGTAAGGTGTTTGTCTTTCATACAGAAGGTTATTGGTTTGAGTCCTGGTATCCCTTATGGTCCCCCCAGCCTGGCAGGAGCGATTTCTGAGCATACAGAGCCAGGAGTAACCGCTGAGCCCTGCCGGGTGTGACCCAAAAACCAAAAACCAAGCCAAAACAACAACAACAATAAGAATTAAATGCAAAACCACTTGTAAGTTCAGCCATCATAAATGCAAAACATTTGTTTTGTCTCTTATAAGCATCTTACAATGAGACAAAACAAAATGAAAAGCAGCTAGAATAATGGGATGTTAATAGGAATTTCTCATTTTAAAACAAACTGAGTTAGTAAAGCAGTAAGAACTGATGAAGAGACATATATATGTATATATATATGATTTCTTTAAGCACTGTGGTCATAAAATTGTTCATGATTGAGTTTCAGTCATAATATGTACACCACCTTTCACTCATGCTTATTTCCCACCACCAATAACCCCAGTTTTCATCTCACCCTTTCCCATCTTCCACCCTACTTGCCTCTGGAACAGGTATTTTACCTCTCTTTATCTCTCTCTCTTTTCTTTTCTTTTCTTTCTTTTTTTTTTGACAGAGTGGTTTGTAATATTGTTAATGAAGGGGTATCATGCATATCACTTTATCCCCTTTCAGCACCCAGTTCTCATCCAGAGTGATCAATTTCAACTATCATTACCATAGTGGATCAACTGTTCATTACCCTAACTGCATTCACCACTCTTGTGGCAAGTGATGAAGAGACTCTTGACATAGTCTTTTTGCAGAATAGATTCTTCTTCGCTATATTGGTGGAAGGGTAAAATCCTGAAAGTGCTGTGTGTTCCTGTGTGGGGTTTAGGTATAAGCTGAGAATGCTGTTAGAGGGTTATGTCTCTCGTATAGATCTGGAAGAGTGGAAAAATCCATTCAGGAGTGAGCTCTGCAACACATAATCAGCATGGCCAATGCAATCAGCAGGAAGAGTGACCTGGCTCCCAGGGAATCCTTCCTTGCTTCTGCCAAGAGAGACAGAATTGTGCCATCAGCAATGGATACAGCCAAGGACAAAGAAAATGCTCAAAGTAGAGAATATGAAAGATTTCAGGGTAAAATGTGTCATGTTTGAGTATAACCTGACCAGAATCTCTTCTATCTGGAACCAGAGAAAGGAAGAAAAGAAATTCAAAAATATAAAAACTTATTTGCTCTCTCACAAGACTAGTTTAGTCTTAGAGTGACAGAATAAAACCAGAAGTAATTGAGTTATTTAGAATAAGTAGAGGTATATCTTTATAACATATAAAAATAGTAAAATTTTCATAGTAACTTTATAGTTGATCATAATAACATTACAACATATTTTTTAAATTTTACAAATCTCATAGTGGAATTTCTTACACATCAATAATCAGTAATCACTAGGTAATTTACATGAAAACTGAAAATTTTAATTTTATAAAATTGCTTCAAATCTTGGATATTTGATTCCTACTTTTCCTCCAACTTTCCTTTATACAAATGTTTGCTCTCAAACCATAGTAGAAAAGCTATATTGGATTACACTCTCTAATATAACTCCTGGTATTCTTTCTTTTCCCTTTACCTAGCTTTATAACTCTTAAATGTGTCACTATATTGCATTTCAGTATATATGAATGTTTATTGTCTCTTACCTACTAGAAATGTAATTTACAAAAAATGATTTTGCATACAATTGACTCAAGAAAAAAGTCATAGTTAAAAAAATAAGATGTGGGCTGGAAAGACAGCTGTGTCTGAGTGATAATACAGTGAGTATGGGATTTGCCTTGCGTGTGACTAATTTGAGTTTGATCCCGGCATCTCATATGGCCCCTGAGCCTATCAGGAGTAATTTCTGAGCACAGAGCCAGGAGTAAACCCTGAGGACTGCCAGGTGTGGCCCTAAAACAAAAAGACATGTTTCATAAATAAATGATTCTAAGAGAAGGCACTCAATGTCTCCCTTGATTTTGTCATTAGAATTTGGTGATATAATAATTTTGATTAGTCAGACTAAGAAATAAATGTGAATTATAAATCCAAATGTAAAAAGGTGGTGTGGTACAATCAGGAAAGTATTTGACTCGGGTGGCTTTAGATGATAGCCAAAAAAAAAAAAAAACTATGGATGTTTAGTCACAATACATCTATACCAAAATTTTGGATTAGCTTCATTCTACTGCTCAAAGTTTTAGAATGAAATTCAAACTAGGGGGCCGGGCGGTGGCGCTGGAGATAAGGTGCCTGCGCTAACCTAGGATGCACCGCATTCGATCCCCCGGTTCCCCATATGGTCCCCCGTGCCTGCCAGGAGCGACTTCTGAGTGAATAGCCAGGAGTAACCCCTGAGCGTCACTGGGTGTGGCCCAAAAACCAAAAAAAAAAAAATGAAATTCAAACTAATATTGCTTCAAGACCTTGAATGCTAAGTTCAGAATACTTTCTAGTGCTCATCTGATTACAAACATTATTTTTCTCAAATATTAAGTCAAACCATCCTTTTATTTTAAAACTACATTATTATACCCCAAACAAAGCCTCCTCACTTTGTTTCTTTATATACCATATATGAGTGAGATGATATGGCATTTCTCTTTCTCTATCTAATTTACTTCTCTTAAAATGATCACCCTTTAGTTCCAGCAAAGATATGACAAAAAGCAGCATTTAATTTTTCTTATGTAATAGTAATTCTAAAGAAACTTTTTTTTGTCATACCCAGTAATGCTCACCTCTTACTCCTAGCTCAGCACTCAAGGATCACACAGGTGAGCACATGATTATATGCAAAATAAGTACCCTGCCCATTGTACTATTGGTCCAGATTTTTTATACAAAATCTTTATTTAAGCACCATGATTTCCTGCATGATTATAGTTGGGTTTTAGTCATAAACAGAACGGCCCCCTTCACTAATACAGCATTCCCACCACTAATGCCCACTACCTTCATTCCCCATCCTTTCCTGCATTCAAGACACACATTCTACTTACTCATTAAAGGCACACATTCTCTTACTCATTAAAGTTGTCATGATAGTTGTTAGTGTATTTGTTTCCCTAACTGCACTCACCACTCTTTGTGGTGAGCTTCATACTGTGAATAGGTCCTTCATTTTTTTTTTAAATCACTCATTGGACATTTAGTTCGTTTCCAGTTCTTAGAATATGTAAGTAATGTCTCCACTATCTATTTATATTTTAATTAATAGATGTGCAAAATGTTGAACAAACATTTTGTGTGCTTTGGTTAGATACCATTGAGAGGAATTACTGGTTTAATAGTTCTATATTTTTACTTCAAAAATAAACCAAACCTCTTCACAGAGGTTTTTAAAAGTTTTTTAATAGAAGCTGAACTATTTATTAAGCCTACCTTCTTACTGCATCTTGGCAAGCTTACTTATTTCTGTTATTTTTGTTATAGGTCATTCTCACTGGTATAAAATGGTACTATTATCTGTTGTTGATTTGATTTGCATTTCCAATAATCAGTAATGAAGAATTCGTTGTTCATATGCATGTTGATTATTTGCATGACTTTTTTTTCTTTTTTTTTTTGGTCACACCCATTTGATGCTCAGGTGTTAGTCCTGGCTAAGCGCTCAGAAATTGTCCCTGGCTTGGGGGAACCATATGGGACGCGGGGGATCAAACCACGGTCCTTCCTTGGCTAGCGCTTGCAAGGCAGACACCTTACCTCTAGTGCCACCTCACTGGCCCCCATTATTTACATGACTTCTCTTAGAAAACCTTTGTTGTCATCCTATTTCTCAGAATCATAAATACTCTAAGCATTTTTACCAACAAGGATTTTAAAAAAGTAAATGTACACCAAAATATAACCATTTTTGTAATCATTACCTTAATGGTAAAGAATCAAAAGGTAGGGGCTATGAAACTACATTATTTTGAAAGAACAATAAGACAGAACAACAAACGAGACACAAAAAAAGGCAGAATATAATAAGGTAACAAATCTAAAGAGAAGACAAAATTCTGTCAAACAGAATTTTGATACCAATTAAAATTTTTCAACCCTAAAACTAAAATAAATATGAGATTAAAAGATGAGATACCTTTGGTATCCATATTATTATATTGTTCTATTCACAATGTAGATATTAATTATTATAGAATAATGAAGGGAAATCTTTGAACTAATATGTAAAACCAGGTACCAGAGAGAACAGCAGTTAAGATGCTTGCTTTGCAAGCTTGGAAAATTTAGATATAAATAAAGCTTAGACAGAACTAGATTGTGACAAGTAATATATATGTGGCTAGTCATAATTGATAATTTTCTAAAATAATTTCTATGTCAACTTATATATCTAAAGTAAAAATCAAGAATATATATGATCAAAGTAACATAAAATATAAAATAAAATGCAAAGGGCTGAACAGATTACAAATTAAGTGCATATCTTACAACAATACCCAATACCCAAGACCGCATGGTCTCCTAAGCACCTCCAAATGTAGACCTGCACCAGGGGTTGCCCTGATGAGCTCCAGAAAAGCAGAACCCTAGAAACATCACATCCTTGGGGTCTGCACAGCACCAACTGACCAGGTCAGCTTATAGTTACTGGACGAGCCCCAAAACCCCTGCGCACTACTTGGAAGCCCCTCCAGAAAATACAGCACAAATAAATATTTAAATTAGAGTAAGTTTATGTATGAATAAAACTCACCATTTACAGTTATTTTATTGTATTAAAGGTATTTAGTTCTGATACAATGTAAACTTTGATAAATAAAGTTGCCTAAATCACCACTCAGCACCAATAGGAATATAGTATATAACACAAATCGTAGGCTTATAGTGTTATAATAATATTGGAGGGTATTAGATGCAAAGGACAGCATTGAAACAAATATTATTACCAGCAGGAACAAATTATTTCATAATAAGATAGGGCTAAATTATTAAGATGATACCACATTTCCTATCATGAATACATGCAGTATCAGAAATTTAAATTTAAAATGCATAAAGTACACAATGGCATAAAGATAAAATGACACACATCAATGAGAATTAAAAATACAATGCAGGGGCTGGAGAGATAGTAGGGCATTTGCCTTATGCAGAAGGATGGTGGTTCGAATACCGGCATCCCATATGGTCCCTGAGTCTGCCAGGGGCAATTACTGAGCATAGAGCCAGGGGTAATCCCTGAGCAGTGCTGGGTGTGACCCCCCCAAAAACCAAAAAAACACAAACCACAATGCCCCTTTCCATTAAAATAAGTAGATAAAGAATGTGTAAGCAACACTTTCAACCAACTTGATTAACAACTAGTATGTTAAACATATACATAGATGAGTCATTAAGAGAAAGTATGTCTTTTTTTGTGGGGGGGGGTTTGGGCCACACCCGGTGACGCTCAGGGGTTGCTCCTGGCTATTCGCTCAGAAGTCGCTCCTGGCAGGCAAGGGGGACCATATGGGGAACCGGGGGATCGAACCGTGGTCCGTCTTAGGTTAGCACAGGCACTTTATCTCCAGTGCCGCCACCCGGCCCCCGAGAAAGTATGTCTTAATTTTTATAAATTTTAATTTAAGGGTTGTATTCTTATGGAGATTCTTTAGTATAACAAAAAGTCAACAATAATTATAATTTCAGGGTATCAAGATGACTTGAATTATTAATTATAATAAGTTATGTACAACTGAGTATTCACAGTACAAAGAAAAACAAGAGAAGCTTAAGATATTTCAAGAAAATAGTAATCAAAATGTATAAACATTAGGCAGAATTATGCAAAGCAATCCTTAGTTGTAAAAATTTATAGTACCAGGGCAAATTTTTGTACAAGGCATCTGGCTATTAATTTGCATGGCCCTACTATACTGCGGGTTCCTGAGCACAATCCAGAGTGATCCTTGAGTACAGAATCAGGAGTAAGTCCTAAGGATGCCCACAAAACGAAAATAGCAATAAAATTACAGAATTTTCATAATAGACACACTCTCTTTTTGTTTGTTTGATTAGGGGTGTACTTAGGAGTTCAGTGATTGATCCTGGCTATCTGCTTAGGAGGTGTCGAGGCACCTTATGTGATACCTATGACTTGAAATTGTGTTGCTAAGTGCCTTACCTCCATGTTACTTCTCTGTTTCCTAAATTTTATTTACAGTGAAAGGAGTTTGGGCACAGGATTTACTCCTGGCTCTGTTGTCAGAAACGAGTCTTGGAAGTACTTGGGGATCATTTGACATTGGACAAGATCTAAAAAGCTACATGCAAAGTAAAAGCCTTGCCTCTGTATTTTCTCTCTGCCTTCCTGAAAAAAAAAAAAAACCTTTTGAAGTTAAGAAGTGAACATCTGGGGCTGGAGTGATAGCACAGCTGTGGGGTGTTTGTTTTGCACGCAGCTGACATTGGATGGACCCAGGTTTAATCCCCAGCATCCTATATGGTACCCAGCCTGCCAAGAGCACTTTCTGAGTGCAGAGCCAGGAATGACCACTGAGCACTGCTAGGTGTGGCCCCAAAACAAAAGCAAACAAACAAAACCAAAAATATATGAACATCTTTATATAGTGAGGAGCATTAAGAAACAGAGGTAATACTTGATTGATGATTGTATACTAACTAATTCTAATAACTGATAAAGAAACAAACACTGATGAATACACCACCCTACTCTGCATTTTTTGTCCTTCAGGAATTTTTTTTTTGCTCTTGTACCACACATACAGATTCTCAAGGCTTAGTCCTGGTTCTGTACTAAGGGATCACTCTTGGTATATTCAGAGGACTAAATAAGTTTTGGAGAAACAAACCTAGGTTATCCATATGCAAGAGAAGAGCCCTACCTACTGTTGAGGTACTGCTCCAGCCCTCTTTTTTTTATTTTTTAGAAATAATTTTGCTGTTCCTGGAAAAATGTATTATGATCAAGCATGTCAACTATGTGATACATGCTCTCTAAATAAAATAGTTAAATTAAGAAAAAAAATCCTGCATAACTAAAAGTTGACCCCAAAAGTATTCTTAAATTCTAAAACTAATAAAAAAAACAGCTCTCTAAATAGGCCACATATAAAGTCAGAGTTAGAGCCACTCTGGTCTTGAGGAATTAAATGTCTAATCTATCTTAAGTCAATATAATATGACCTGGAGGGAAGTCACAAGAGCAAGCAATTCACAGAATTCTAGATGAGAGATTCTGAGCCACTCAATCAAGCTTCTGCATAGAAGGCCATCAACATCTATTCTCTGGCTGATCAGCATACTTCATTCTGTGGAGTTCAGTAGCAGAGCATGCACAATTCTTAGAAGAGTATTTGAATTAGAAGTATAACATTTTTATTGTTTACAGAACTTCTAACATCACAATGGAAATCAGGATATTATATCACTTATATCTACTGATATTATAAAATACACTTGACAGTAAAATTAAAAAACAAAATAAAAAACCCTTTCCTTCCTTTCTTGCTTCTTGTCTTTTACTTCCTGTTCATTGTAGAGGGATTATAGTGTAGAAAAATGTTTCCCACACTTTTTCCAATCAGGGTCCATTTCTGACCCTATATTCTTTTTGTAGGCCCCTATATTCTTGTTGTGCTTCTTCATTCATGCTTTTTTTTTAATCTATGGTTCCCTTAGATAACCTTGAACCTATGGGGTGGTGTTATGCATAGGCCTCTAATTGAGAAACATTAGTAAAGGATAAAATAAAGACATTGAAAATTGTTAATTATCTAACTTCTATGTGACCTTTAAAAAGAATAGAGCACCTTATTAACTTCAGAAAAACTTAACTGGAAGGAGGAAGTGGCAAGTTTAGATAATCACAACCACTTATAGGGTGCCCAACATTAAGAAAATATTGAAGATAAATCTCTAGAAAAGGATAAGAAGGTACATTACTATTCTGCTAAGGGAGAAGTTAGTGAGAAGTGGGTTGTTCTGAACAAGAGCCATATGCACTACCCTCGTACCTTTGTGAAGAATCTATAATCAACAGTCTGATAAACAGAGTTCATCAGCAAGAACATTCCCCAAGCATTTGTATTAGGTCATATGCTTACATAGAAAGATCTGCAATGTGCCTAATATTTCTTCCTGCCACCCAAATTGGGAATTTATAATCATACCACTTAGAGAAGAGGATCACTGAATAAATTTTTTTGATTTTAACAGAACTGATTACAAGTTACCAGAGAATAATATCCAGTAACCAAAATTACTGATACAACTCTAAATTGAACAAGTTTTACTAACTAATCATTATCAGAAAGAAACATGGAGAGAAATTAAACCATTTCATATTTCTTACAAATGACTAGAGACCTCAAAATTTTTGTTTACATTGTCACTTATAGTAAAATATGTATGACTTTAATATAAAATTATAACACACTAAATTTGGTACTATTGATATTGGGAGTTAAGAACTCAGAATCTTTTCATATATATTAAATTGTAGGCTCCTCAACCTATCATCAAGTTAAGAAAAAGAAAAAATTATATAAATTATTTTTTTGATGTGACACTTTGACATAGCAGATTCTGGAAATCAGTTAACTAAAAATATCAAAGACAGTAACCTCTATTTATATGTGTAACACTGCATTGATTTTAATAACATTTTAGGCTTTAAAAGTATATTCATTTTCAATAAATTATACTTGAGTTTGACATAAGGAATAGTTTAGTTCCACAAAGGTTGGATTTTTTTTGATCATTTTCAAATGAAACCCCTTATTTAAACTAAAATCAATCAAACTCATCATAACTATTGAGAATGATTTTTGAAGCCACAAACCTAAATAGCAATTCAGCTATAGTTTTTGAAGCCTTAAAATATACTTTAAACCTCCATAATTTGTCTAAAGAACCAAAATAGCAAACAAATATGGAGCCAAAAAATCCAAAGTCCTAATTATTATAGACATGGTTCGGAAAGTAAGATTGACTGGACAGTTAAATAGAGACATAATTTTCCAATTGAAAATAAGACATTGATTGTCTCAGGCTCTTTGTCAAATGAGAAATAGCAACTGTAAACTACTAGGTAAGCCTATATTTTAATACATGAATGAAATTAAGTGACTTAGAATGCTTTTGGTTTCCTATTTGGGAAAATATTATTATGGAATCCATTACCAAGATCTTCACAGTAAGCCAACCTAAAGAAATTATTTACTTCCTTAATAGAAAAAAAATTTAGTATGTCTTCCTCTTGGGGTCAGAGAGATAGTTCAATTGTAGGGCACATGCTTTGCAAGTACCAATGCAAGATCTATCCCTGAGATCTCATATGATCCCCAAGTATGCTAGGACTGATAACTGAATGCATGGCCAGAAATAAACCTAAACACTGAAAAGTGTGTCTCACAAAACAAAGAAACAAACAAACAAAAACATGTCTTCCTATTGGGAATATCATAAGTATTTATAGAGAACATCTGACATGAATATCTTTTATCAATGATTTTGTACTTTTCTTTTGTAGCTTGTGCATACATAAATTCATATCTAGGAGATACCAAATTTTATACAAATGAAAACTTAGTGAAAAATCAAGTGAGAGTCAAAGTCTGATCTAATTCTAGAGTAAACAATTATGCAATTATTTGTTTTTGAAGAACGCACATTTTCATAAACATGTTTTAAGTATAATTTGTTCCTTCCAGGCTGTTCCTAGTTCATTAACTGTCTTCATATTCTTTTTTCCTGTATGCCAGACCACATTAGAAGTTTTCATGATACAATCCATACTATAATTGCAAAATTGATTCTTTTACTTAACTTAATTGTCTACTTCACTACAAGATGTATTGCCATATGCTGAGCTAGTAGACAATTGAATTTGGGTCAAGTATAAGTTTTTAATAGTAACAAAGAGAGACACTTTGTTTGTTTACCTAATTTCACTTCATCTCTTAGTTGTGACCTTTTTTCTTTTTTTTTGAGAAAGTTGTTTTTCTTTAATTTTGTTATACTTTTTTAAAATAATATTTCTTTATTTTTGTATATTGTTGACAATAATATTTTAGGTACATATTAACATAAAATCAGGGGGGTTCCCATATCAAATTGTCCTCCTTCTACCTCCATTCCCATCCTACCACCCATATCCACCTCCCTCTCCCTTGGGGCTGCTAGAATAGATGGTCTCCTCTGTGCCTAGCTTACAGCTTAGTGGTCTTATACTTGTTTGGTCTTGGTACTTCCCTTATTTCCCCCTCTAACTGGGAGGCAGGACTAGATAGTTCTAGTTATGTGGTTTTGTTTGAAGAAGTGAAAAGTGATAAACTGGGGTAAAAATCAAATACGCCAAAAATGGGCGAAGTCCTTCTAGAGGC